>JAPPVO010000003.1:79444015-79500385 GCA_030407325.1 Camellia japonica
ATGCTTTTAGTTTGTTATAGTGGTGCCTGAGGGATGCCTCTTGTAAATCTGTAAATCTTTTAAAAATTTATAAATGAGTTTCAATTATTTTTGCCGTTGCAAATTTGTCGTTGTTAAAAAGTGAAGCTTTCTCGACAAATAACTTGTCGGTAAATGTGTAGCTAAAAGTTTATTTTTGCCCACTCATATTGTGTTGCTAAAAGTGTATTTTTTGCCAATGCCAATTTGTCGTTGCCAAAACTAAAGCTTTATCGACAACCAAATCGTTGGCAAATGGCAACATTTACCGACGTAAATGTGTCGCTAAAAGTTACTTTTCCCCACTCATATTGTGTTGGTAGAAGTGTATTTTTTGCCAATGCCAATTTGTCGTTGCCAAAAGTAAAGCTTTAGCGACAAACAAATCGTCGGTAAATGGCAACATTTACCGACGTAAATGTGTCGCCAAAAGTTTACTTTTGCCGACGCATATGTTGTTGCTAAAAGTATATTTTTTGCCCATGCAAATTTGTGTCGCGAAAAGTGCTACACAATCATTATTTTTGAATGACTTTTACCAACGCAAGGTAAATTGCCGACGATGGATGGAGGCTTTTAGCGACGACTATGTTCGTCGCTAAAGGCATTACTTTTACCAACGCAATCATAATTTCGTCGGCAAAAACTTTTGCCAACTCACTTTTGCCTACGGGTTGCCAACGTAGCTTTGTGTGTCGGCAAAACTCTTTGCCAACGAATTTTCCCTTTTAGCAACATATTTTGTTGCGTTGCGAAAAATGCAATTTCTTGTACTAGATGCTCGAAATGTGCACTTGAGCCACCTTTTGGTCGCTCAAGCGGTCTGTCAAATTTTTGGAATTTCCAGAATTCTGTTTTGAGTTCAAACTCATATCCAAAGTTCCAAATTCAAACATGACATACCCTTGACTTCATATACTCATTAATAAACATAAATATTAGCTCAACTACAAAAATCAAAGCCCAGACTTATGGAATTCATCATGCATGTCTCAATTTGGTCCAATTTCTTTTATAAGGCTTTATATACATGAAATTCAAGTTCATAGCCTCATGAATTATGCATGCATGACCAAAATGACTTTTCTTTGACTTCGACAACACAGATTATACTCTAAAATGAGATTTCACAATAATTTCTTTCATGCATGGATGAATTAATCTTAAACTCTTCATCTAAGCTCAATTCATGCAATTCATTTCATATCTTCTTGAATCCATTTAATTATGAACTTAAACTCATGAATTGAGGTTTAATCTCTTACCTTTGAACTTCAATGAGCCTAAGTGTAGAAAATTCTTGTTCCTAGCTTCACTATCCTTTAATTTCTTGAGCAATTCTCCAAGTTCCCCTCTTTCTCCTTTGAATTCTCACTTCTTTCCCTCTATAGTGTATATTTTGAGCCAAATATTGAAGATGAGCTCAAGTTATGAGCCTAGGCACTAATTAATACATATATATATAGTGAGTGATTAGCTAATTAACTAAGCGTTAGTCTAATTAATTAAGGGTCATTATTTAATTTGATTTAATTAATTTGATCCGAATTAATTTTTAATTAAATTTCACTTTAGGCTCTAAAAATTATGTTAATCACCATGGTACAATCAATTTTGGTTTCTGTCGCCTCTACAGCCCTCAATTTCAGTTTATTACAGAATACAGAACAAAATTTTTCTATGATGAACATATATGAATTAAAAAAATACATAATCACATGATTAGCATCCAAGATCACATAAAGCATATAATCACAAGTTTAATTACGACTTAATAGTACAATATGGAATAGGATTGTCACACTTGGTCTTGGATCCTTTGCCACCATTCTACTGGCATTTTGATAAGCTCGGCCTTGCCCCAAGGCGAGTGGCCTTGGACCCTCAAAATTTATCAAAATTTAAGGGCCCCAAAATCTAATTTGTTCATATATTACTAGTCGTCCAAAATGGAGGCCAGCCCAAGATTCTTCAAGTCCACAAACAGTCCAAGACAAAAGGCCCCCCAAAAATTTTGGGGGTCTAAATTAGAATATAAAAAAAAATGGGCAAAGTTTGTAAATATTGAAATTCTATCACTTTAGCACTTTCACGTATCTTTGCTGAAAGTGTTCGAATCTCTCGAAGAAACTCTGAGAAACAGGAGCTAATGTACAAATTTAGAAAACTCTACAGCGATGAAGCAATTGGGAAGGTGATTTATGCAGCATCAATTATCGAATCACTAACTGTTAGTCCTCTCTCTCACTCCCCCTCTTTCTAAGGATAAATTATACTAACACTACTTCTGTTTCTTTGAAATCACACTGATATCCCCTCTATTATCTGAAATCACACTAAAACACTCCTTGTTAGTCAACTCTGATTATTATTATAATAAAGTTACTATATTACCCTCATTTCGTTACTTAATTTTCAGGTAAATCTAGAGAGAGAAAGAACTAAAATACCACCTCATCCCCAACCATCAGCCCCAAAACCACCCAAATAATCTCCCCCCTTCACTACCCCAAGCACTTCACCCATTATCATTCCTAAATGTTAACTCCATAACCACCAACTATCACCACTGTTTCAACACCATACCATTACCAGCAGATTCTTTTTAATTCAACCACTATTGTGATTACATCATATATATATATATATATATGTGTGTGCATCTATATCAGTGGAATATATATACCTATGTATAAATATGTATTTTGTATTCCTAATTGAACAATTATAATGTGAACATATTGCGCTTGCAAATAATTTGCTCCGTTTGTGATCCGTAATGATTGTGCACAGAATGAGACCAATTTTGGGTCTCTGTTTTCGGGTTTGCGTTACTCGAGGGTGAAAGAGATCAAAAGTTTGTATTTTATGTGTGTGTGTGTATATATAAACAATTGAAAAATCATTGTGCTTTGCTCCATTGAACCTCTTTTTTCTCTTTGTTTTTCTCTACCATTATGACAAATTTGTATTGGATTTCTTGAAATTGGGTTTTATTGAGTGTTTTTAGACCAAGAAACTAGGAACAAACTCATCATTTAATACAATAGGAACACAAATTTCAAAAGCAAAGTACCCAACCAATCAATGGGTGAACTTAATTTGATGGGCACATAAGGACTGTTTGTTACAATTTTCCGGGGGTGAGTATAGTTTATTTTGATTTGGGAAACTGTTTGGTGTAGTTTCTGTTTATAGATTATTAGGCAAAAATAATTTAAGTAAGCTGATTATTTGAAAGTTGGGATAGAGGTGCTTTTAACTTCTGGTTTCTGATTATCAACTTTTAACTTAAAAAAAGTTCCACCAAATAGGGCTATGCAACTATTCTAATTGGAAATGCAAGGGTGGACACAAATGTATATATGCTACTCTCATTATAAGATGAACTTGTATCAAAGAAGAAGAAGAGAGATAAGAGAAAGAGAGAAACTACACACTGAGTGTTTGTTATTGTTTATAGACAGAGGTAGCAAGGAAAATAGATGGTGTTTGGAAATAAAAAAATAAAAAAATAAGAAAGTTTGGTTGTGGGGATATTCTAATCTTGGGAAGAACAATAATGTTATGTACACAACGAACAAAATATAGAACCAAACATATAAATTGTTCATCCGGACAAGTGGCCGGATGACTGGATGGTCGACCCGGATGACAAGATGATAACTGCGGTCAACAAGATGATAATCACGGTTGACAAAATGATAGTCGCGGTCAAAAGCTCTGGCCGCGGTTGACAAGGTGACAACCACAATTGACAAGATAATAGCTGCAGTTGACAAGCTGTAGACCACTCGATCATCTGGATGAACAGTTTTTGTGTGTTATTTCTGTAATTGGTCCTCTATGTACGTAGTATTGCTGTGGGAAGAAAATTAATAAGGGCAATTTTGACATTTTAAAATATTAATCCGATGACATCAACAAAGTTGTTGAGTTAACTCACAGTTGACTAAGATGGGTGCATTTGTTACATAAAATTGCAAGGTAGGAAAGATTAATGGTATTTCAAAGAATAAATGGGGTGACAGTGTGATTTCAATAGAATAAAGGAAGCGTTATTGTAATTTATCCTAAATCTTAGTTATGTGCCCTAATTATTTTTTTTTAAATTCATTATTTTTTTAAAAACAAATTATTTGATGACTTGTCTTATTAATTAGTAGGTGGTGTTTGGCAACTTGGTTCCCAAATTTTTTTCTCATTTTTTTCACTAAAAGACAAAAGTTTTACAAAACCAAAAAAAACACATCCAAACAAAATATCACATCCAACCCCATAATCATTTCACTTTTTCTCTCACAAACATCACATCCAACCACAAAAAAACCCAACTATCTTCCCAAACACTAAAATTTTTTTATCTAATAATATCCTACAACTAAAAAAACCTACATAAAAACCCACTTCCCAAACACCCACATCCTTTAATTATTGATTTCATTGCTTATTTATTTATTTGAGGACTTGCTTAATTTTGATTTGTGCCTTAAATCTAATTTGTCCTATTTTTTAAGTTTCGTTTTGCTTGGATCATATATCCTCTTCAATTGTCGGTGAATTCTATTTTGTGGGTGTTCTATGGATTATGGATATAATTTCTATTAAGTTAACTGTTACAAATAATCTATAGATTGAATTTATTTTCAATTTGGATTTATTTTACATCATGGGTCCTAAAAAGTATAGCTCTGGATTTGAAAAAAGGAAAAAGAAATTAGGATCATGTTTGTTTGGCTGACTCAAGGATGGGATTGGACTGTGAATGAAGTGGATCCCTCCCATAGCTTATTTGGTTGATTTATGGACTCACGGATTGTTGCTTTGAGGGGACTGTTAATCCTACACCACAATGGGATTAAGTTGCCTTGGTTGGAGGTGGGATTGGAAAATCAATCCAACGGCAGTGTCCTAGGCAATGAGGCAAGTGTCTTTTTCATTTTTTATATATATATATTTATAATATATATATATATAATTAATCTATATAATAAGGTAAGAGGTTTTTGAAAATGTCTCAAAATGTATTAGAGATACATTTTGAATCAAGGGTTGGGATTATACTTACTAAGTATCTAAGGGTGAAGATGATTTCTTTGTTTTTGTTCCCCCCACCCCCCCCCCCCCCCAAAAAAAAAAAAAAAAAAAAGTGTCTTTTTACTTACTCTGTCTCTCTTTCCCATGTTAAGAGATAGATTCATATCTCTCTCTTCTTACATACTCCAGCAACTCTCCATTTTCCTCTCTAGTTTTAGCTTAAATTTCTCTCTCGGTTTCGGTTCTGCAATCTCCAGCACCTCTTCACAGGTGACACTCCTACTCTCTTCTGCTCTTTCACTCTTCTAACCTATGAAATGGGTAAATATGATGGGTTTTGATTTCATTGAAATGGGTTTCTATTTCTATACGTATTTCAAAAAATATGATGGATTGAAAATTTGATGGATTTCATAAAATAAATTTAAAATGAGTTGCAAATATGATGGGTTAAAATTTTCTCTCTTTACATTGAAATGAGTTGCAAATATGATGGGTTTATATATTTCTATTTCATTGATGGGTTTTATCAACTAACTTATGATTATAATGGGTTTTGATTTCTATAAAATTGTATTTTGGTTTTGTATTTTGAAATGGGTTATATTTCGATTTTGGATTTCTATGAAATGGATTTCGATTTTGGGTTCATATTTGTGGGTTTCATCAACTAAACCTATGAGGATTTCAAAAAATTATTGAGTAAGATTTCCATGAGTAAATGGGTGATTGTTGATGAAATAAGTTTCTATTTTGGGATTGAAACATTAACATTTTGTTTTTGGTTTGATTTTGCTGCATTATAGGACTGATTGCGAGAACTGTTTACAGAAATCAAAAAGCCATAATCAAAAGTCTATTTTATTTTGCACCCTGTTTTTGGTGATAATAATTTCTGGTGAAATAATTTTTTCTTTTGATGAAACAAAATGGGTTGGGTGTTAATGTTTCCCGATTTTGGGTGAAATTTATGCCTCTCAATGATGCTTCGCTTGCATGGTTTGCATGTATATATGTGCGTGGTTTGCATGTATCAACTTGTATGTGCGTTTCTGGTATTTTTTTTTTTTTGGGTGTAAATTTCTTTTTTAAATGGTGAACTTCTTTACCCCTGAATTGTTTTTAACTTATTTCTATAAATGGTGGCTGTCAAGTTTGTTGACAATGATTAACCCAGATTATTTCAGAGAATTGCCATTGGTGATGATTTATTGCTATTTAAAAAAAATAAAAATTAGTGCTATTAATATACAAATTGGGAAACTTTAAAACTATGAGCCATGAATTGTGTAACAACCCAAATTTTTTAATTATTCTGTAGAATTTATACTAATCTCAGTTAAGAAAATATATAATTTATTATATATTATTATGCGTAATTTTGTAAAATAATATAATTATTAAAAGTTTAGGCGTCAAAATATAAATAATAATAATATAGACAATATAAATAATAATAATAATGGGCGTGATAGCAAAATAAATAATTAATTTTTTGTTAGTATAAGATAAAATGTAATTTAATTAAGAATTAATTTATTTATATAATTATATTAAAAATTTAGGTAAAAGTGTAATTACCTTAATTATTTCTTAAGATATCTACGAATCTAGGAGTGAATCAGAAACAATCTGGCAGAGAGGGACGGCCTGGCCATGGCCAAGCAATGGTCTCACCTCCTTATAAATAGGAGGTGATTCGGCTGAAGGGAATGAAGAAAGAAAAGAAATGAAGAAAGAAAGGAAAGAAAGAAAATAGAAGAGGAAAGAAAAAATAGTGGAAGTTAAAAGAGTCTTTGATAGTGGAAAAAAAGAGTAAGGTATTAAAGTTAAGGTCAGTTATATTATACCTTGAGTTACCAAGATGTATTTTACGTATGTTTTGACTTATCAAAATCTATTTTATACAAGTATGTTTTATTAGTATATTAATAAAAGTTATGTTTTATAAAGATTTCAGTTACGTGGTTTTATTTCTGAACCCTATTTGCTAAAGTGAAACTCATGGGTATGTTTGTTTATATTTTGAAGAATATTTGGTTATGACCTTATATACAATTATGTTTTGTAAGTACCACCGCAGGAGTCCCACGCCTTGGGGGACTTAAATAACCATTGGCCTCTGTTTGGTTACTTTGTGGCCCTCTGATCCATTGACCTTTGTTCTGTGCAGACCAAAGTGCTGTACGGAGCTAAGTGTTACACTATTGTGGGAGCCACCTCTAGAATCCGTACGAGCCACCTCTTGAATCCGTACCTCTATTCTGACTGTCACTCCTGTGACCTCTGTTCTGTTCTGTTCTGTTCAGTACCGTATTTATTTACATAAAATCTGTATTTCAGTTTCTACCACCTAATGATTTGTTTACATAATCTCAGTTTTGCTACTTAAAGGAATATTTATTCCGACTAAGTTATCTTAAATGTTTTGGCCTAACTAACTATCCATGGTTATTTCGTGTCCCTTATACTCTTGGTATAATATTTCTCACTCTGCCATGTGCTTATAGTTGTTTACCAATTTTCAGGAAACAATACACTTCAGAAATAGCTTTTTGGAAAGTCGGGTTGCGGAATAGACACACACAGTATTTTTATGACATTTTTCTATGTAAATATCGGTCTTTGGCCAATACATTTTGTAATAAAAATAGAAGCTCCAATGATTATTTTGGTACCCTCATTTAAATATTACTTCTGCTCGCGTTTATTTATTTGTTCAAGAATTGCCCGTAGGTAACTTCAGTTACGGGCCATCACGATACTTAACCCTTGGGTACGGGGAGCGGGTCGTGACAAGTGGTATCAGAGCAATGGTTTATAAAAAAAAAAAAAAAAAATCATCATTGAAGTATAGGACAAACGCACATTTAAAAAGTGGGATAACGGGTAATTAGTACCTAAATATTATATCTTGTTAGTCGATTTAATTATATTATAATTTTATATGATTATATATATATAATAAATTTTTTTTTTTAGTGTGCCTAGATTGCGAAGGATATTAGATATAATCTATATTTATTATAGTAAAAGAAGGATAAGAAAAGAAGGATGTCGAGCTCAAGAACCCACCAAAATTATAATATAATTAAATACATATAATTTTCAGTTCAGTATTCAAAAAAAAATTTATTCTGATGTTTTTTTAAAAGTGGGTTCAAATTATAAAGATACTAATTTTGAAATTATTTCCCATCAATGAAAAGTTCACCTCAAATTTTTTCAACTCTTGCATATAATTCTGTCATTGTGTTCTCATTTTATTTATTTATTTATTTATTTTTATCGTAAACAAAACGAGTGAAATGTTTTTAAAGTCGCTCCTCATTTCTCATTTTGGCCCAAAACAGTGAGTTATTTTTGGTATTTTTTTTTTGGTAGTATTTTCTATTAGATTAATCATCTAACATATATTTATCAGAGTGCGCAGTGGATAGCTTACATATGACAAATTTCGAGGACAAAATTTTAAAAGGAGGGAAGATTGTAACAACCCAGATTTTTTTAATTATTCTGTAGAATTTATACTAATCTCAGTTAAAAAAATATATGATTTATTATATATTATTATGCGTAATTTTGTAAAATAATATAATTATTAAAAGTTTAGGAGTTAAAATATAAATAATAATAATATAGGCAATATAAATAATAATAATAATGGGCGTGATAGCAAAATAAATAATTAATTTTCTGTTAATATAAGATAAAATATAATTAATTAAGAATTAATTAATTTATATAATTATATTAAAAATTTAGGTAAAAGTGTAATTACCTTAATTATTTCTTAAGATAACTACGAATCTAAGAGTAAATCAGAAACAATTTGGCAGAGAGGGACGGCCTGGCCACGTGTTAGCCAAGCAATGGTCTCACCTCCTTATAAATAGGAGGTGATTCGGCTGAAGGAAAGGAAGAAAGAAAAGAAAAAAAAAAAGAAGAAAGAAAGGAAAGAAAGAAAAGAGAAGAAGAAGCTAAAAGGGTCTTTGATAGTGGAAAGAAAAAGTAAGGTGTTAAAGTTAAGGTGAGTTATATTATATCTTAAGTTACCAAAATATATTTTACGTATGTTTTAACTTACCAAAATTTATTTTATACAAGTATGTTTTATTAGTATATTAACAAAAAGTTATGTTTTATAAAGATTTCAGTTACGTGGTTTTATTTCTGAACCCTATTTGTTAAAGTGAAATCCATGGGTATGTTTGTTTATATTTTAAAGAATATTTGGCTATGACCTTATATACAATTATGTTTTGTAAGTACCACCACGGGAGTCCCACGCCTTGGGGGACTTAAATAACCATTGGCCTCTGTTTGGTTACTTTGTGGCCCTCTGATCCATTGACCTCTGTTCTGTGCGGACCAAAGTGCTGTGAGGAGCTAAGTGCTACACTATTGTGGGAGCCACCTCTAGAATCCGTACGAACCACCTCTTGAATCCGTACCTTTGTTCTGACTGTCATTCCTGTGACCTCTGTTCTGTTCTGTTCTGTTCAGTACCGTGGTTATGGTTATTTATTTACATAATCTGTATTTCAGTTTCTGCCACTAAATGATTTGTTTATATAATTTCAGTTTTGCTACTTAAAGGAATATTTGCTTCGACTAAGTTACCTTAAATGTTTTGGCCTAACTAACTATCTATGGTTATTTCGTATCCCTTATACTCTTGGTATAATATTTCTCACTCTACCATGTGTTTATAGTTGTTTACCAATTTTCAGGAAACAATGCACTTCAGAAATAGCTTTTTGGAAAGTCGGGTTGCAGAATAGACACACACAGTATTTTTATGACATTTTTCTATGTAAATATCGGTTTTTGGCCAATACATTTTGTAATAAAAATAGAAGCTCCAATGATTATTTTGGTACCCTCATTTAAATATTACTTCTGCTCGCGTTTATTTATTTGTTCAAGAATTGCCCGTAGGTAACTTCAATTACTGGCCATCACGATATTTAACCCTTGGGTACGGGGAACGGGTCGTGACAAATTGACCATCAAAATTTGCTGTTTGGAAGGAAAGATTAAGTTACCAAAGAAATTAGGGGCATCTAAACAAGTATTCTGGATTAGCAAATATGATGGCTTTACATTTTCTCTTTTTACATATTTCTCCCTCTACATTGATGGGTATATATATTTCTATGATCAAATCAAAATACCTATGATTATAATGGGTAATAAGGTAATAAAGTAATTTCAATCTCAAAGCGTTTTGATTTGTATATTTTCAACAAATGTACTAATATATATTTTTTTGTTTCCACAAATTACCAAATTGTTGTGCATGTTCCTCATTGGAGATAGATACAAGTTGATACAATTTTTTTTGTAAAGTAATGAGGAGGAAGTTTGGGCAAATACATGTTTGAAGACATGTTATTGACACATCTTTTGTAAATCATACATATTTTGTTAAGCTTTAATCTACTTTTTGTGAAGCATACACATCTTTTGTAAAGCTTTAACCAACTCTTTTGTAAAAACATACATATATTATCAACTTAGGTGTATAACAATATAATGTTTGTTTTGCTTATGTGGTTATAATTTGATTGGCAGCAGTAGCACTAACTGGTGTGCAATTTAATTTTAATTTTTTTTAAGATGGTAGAGCACTAACTGGTGTGTATTGTTTCGTATTTAATTTTTTGTTTATTTGATTTGTTTGGAATTGTAGAGTACAGGCTAGTATGCATTGTTTGATATTAATTTTCAATTTAATCTGTTGAGATTGTAGAGCACTTGCTGGTGTGTTTTTTTGGTGTTTAGTAAATTTATTTATTTATTATAGAACGTTAACAAATATACAATAGCTTTGATTTGTGTATTTTATCTAGTGTTTACAATTTTTTTTTTTTTTTTTTTTTTTTTGACTTGCTCTTATATTTTGATTTACAATATTAGTGAACAATATAAATCTTATATGTTTGTTTCTTAATTTACATTAAAGCTTGGGAGAGTTGTTATTTTATTTGAGTTTTGTAGAGCGTGTGAAACAAGCAAAATTGTTACAAGTTATTTAAGAAGAATACTATTTCATTACATGTTTTCAATATCTTTACCAAAAAATGCTACATACTCCACAAATTTCAAGATGATACGTGTAAATTAAAACTGCATTTTGATCCCAACATTATTTACACTGTGCCTTCAGACGCGGGCATACGCTAGTATAAAGATATTGAAAAAATGTAATGAAATAATATTCCTCTTAAAGAACTTGTAACAATTTTACTTGTACCACACGCTCTACAGAACTCAAATAAAATAACAACTCCCCATAGCTTTAATGCAAATTAAGAAACAAACATACAAGATTTATAATGTTCACCAATATTGCAAATCAAAATATAAGAGCAAGTCAAAACAAATAAATAAATAAATAATAAATTTGTAAACACTAAATAAAAATACACAAATCAAAGCTATTGTACACTTGTTAACGTTCTATAATAAATAAATAAAAATTACTAAACACCAAATAAAGCACACCAGCAAGTACTCTGTAATCTTAACAAATTAAATTGAAAATTAAATATCAAACAATATATACCAGCCTGTATTCTACAATTCCAAACAAATCAAATATATATAAAAAATAAATACCAAACAATGCCCACCAGCTAGTGCTCTGCAATCTAAAAAAAATTAAAATTAAAATACACACCAGCTAGTGCTACTGTTGCCAATCAAATTATAACCACATAAGCAAAACAAACATTATATTGCCATACACCTAAGTTGATAATATATGTATGTTTTTACAAAGAGTGGGTTAAAGCTTTACAAAAGATGTGTATGCTTCACAAAAAGTGGGTTAAAACTTAACAAAATATGTATGCTTTACAAAAGATGTGTCAATAACATGTCTTTAAACATATATTTGTCCAAACTTCTTCCTTATTACTTTCCAAAATTTTTTTATATCAACTTGTATATATCCCTGTAGGAAAAATAAGAAACAATACACAACAAAAATAAACGAATTCGGGCATATCTTTTATGCTCAAATTGAATCCATGGATCATGTGGGTGAACACGTGCCTTCATTGATGTCTTCGAATAATTCCTAGTAGTGGGGTAGAACTACTAGAGAATTACCAAGACTCTTCACAGTACCAAGGCATGGTTGTTCTCCTATGGAAGAGAGCTAGAGAGAGAGAGAGAGTCATTTTTCAGAAGAAATTATTCGGTTAAAACCCATATCCCTATAATACATAAAATGTAACAGGGATATATTAGAGAAAGATGTAACTACCCACAACTCTATCTCTCTAGGAGATAAGATTATGGGTTATTCACTCTTATCCCTAGGATAAGATGGTTTGAAATTCAAACTAACATGGTCACTTAATGGGTTGTGGGTCATGCCACCATGGGCGCCCAAACTCTGGTCCAAAACCCCGACTCGATTTCCAACATCTCCTACTCGTACATGGGTTGGCATGACAGTGCTATATCTCTATCTCAATCTCAATCTCAATCTGCCCAAACCTCGAACAAACTCATACTTGCCAATAGACCATGCGACCGCTGAGAACACTTGCATGTGGGAGCTTTACTCTAGAAACTTAAAAAGAGCCAGCATAGAGACATCAACCCGAAGATAAAAATAGTGTCTCATATACCCCAGACTCATCCAATTACACCAGTCCAAGCATCTTTAATCCCTTATAGAGCATGCTTGACCCTTTCATATCATGCAATATATTCACACTCAATTCGCCTCTCATATAGAGCGTTGTGAGTTGCCAGTAGTGAATATACAATAGATGTGTAATATTAGATGGTCTTCCCTTCGCCCTCATGTCATTTAGTTTAGGATTGATTGTTTTCCCAATGATGTCCCTTAAGGCCGAATCATACATGACCGCAGACAACATACCAAAGAAGTAGAATATCAACCCCTCACCTTATGACATAGTCAAAGGTCACAAAAGGGTATAAAAGTGAAATTCATATCAATAATGACATGTAAGACTCACATAGTGAGGAAGTAGTGATCCATTCTCTCACCTCGTTACTCGGTTGCCAGCACATGTAGTGTGAACACATGCTATGGTGGAGTAACTTTTACAAAGAGTGACATCATACTCGATACACCGTACAGATCTTAGTCTAGTAGTTCTTAAGCGTACGAGTCATTTTCTAGCGCCTAACTAGAATTCTCTATTTGCTCGCCTTCTAGGCACCAAATGAGATCTTGCATCCGGCTAATCATAACAGGTAGAACATGGAAAGTGGGTACTAACATCCATATTTGGTCTTTAACATGACCTCATCTTGGCTGCAACCAAGGCGACGTATATAATGGATAATTTTAAGCCTCTCTTGGCTCCAAAATAAACCAAAATAAAATAAACCACTAGTCTCATTCTTGTTTGCTCCCAAGCGCCAAGGGCTCATGTGAGTGAGCCAATCTTACTTGCTAACATCATCATCTGCTAATCATTATGACACAAATCATAATAGCATCAATATCTCATAATCTCACAAAAACAAGCGATTGATTGAAAAACACAACCACAGTTTGCGTAATTCTAGATTCCAAACATAGGCTCTATCAGCACCTTTTGTGATAAGCATATACAACAGAATCCACCATGAATGCCTCACATGAAGTGGTTCAAGATCACTACCTCTTGCGCAACTACCTCTCCAAAGACATTCTAGTGAACAATTTGTGTTCATTTAAGATGCATCCAACTAGCGCATTGAATCTTATAATGGGCAAATTTATACACTACCAGTAAAGCACCCTATCGATAGTCTAATGAGCAAGATCATGGCCTGAACTACTCAGTTGACCATTTATGAAATATAACACTCATCATGCCGAATACACCCATATAGCGTACTTCAGGTTCCCACAACAAAAGATCAAGGAATATAGGTCATCTGTTCTCTCTGAGATAATCTGAGAATTCACTCAATAGCTGAGGCTCTAGTTTTTACCGATAGGTAAGTCAATGGGTTTGCAATTTTGTATCTAGAATCATTCTAGGATATTTCTTATGTAAGTCATCAAATACAAACTAAGAATTCTCCCAGAACAATCCTTAAGGATCATACATCTGAGCATATAAATTACATCACCCATGTTCATCATGTCTAAAACAGAGGTCTGCCAATCTTAGGTGGCGACAAGCATATAAATTCCTAGCTCATAATGATTAAGTAAGGAAAAACTTATTTTGGACCACTGGTCATGCTTCAGTGGTCTTCATCGATTATCGTTGGCTCATCATGGCTTGATGAAATCTAAGAACCACTATTTGAATAACTATTTTAGACCGTAAAAGATTTATTGGAACTAGCAATCTTTTGCGCTCCTAACTTTTTGCTAGATAAACAGAAGCTAAATCCCTATAGATCTACTTATCCAATTCTCCAACAAGAAGTTGGGTCACAATGTGCACAAAGTAAAGTTCCGAACTCATGTCAATCATAGCCTAAGTCGAAGTAATCCTCACTCCCTAAGAGCAAGTCTTCTCATGGTCTACACCTTCCTTAATGGTGTGACTTTTCAGAATCTAGCGAGCCTTATGCCTCAAAAAATGACAATCCAAATCCCATATAACTTTAGAACAGTTTCGCGTCATAGCAGAAAGTCAACTAAATCCTAGAAATGGTTAATCCTTAAAGATTTCATCTTAAAATGTGCAACATTGATCAATTTTCTAAAAATAGGGGACTAGAGAGCCTTTGACACTATCCTAGGTTCTTTATCATTTTGACGAATATAGCGATTCTGGTTTAAACTTGATCCATTCATTGTTTTGGATCTAGGTTTTCTTGTCTTGATGGTTGTTCATGTCTTCTTCTATCCTATTCCTTGTTGGGTTTGGTTATTGGAAGTTTTGGTTGAGTTTGAAACAGGTTCAGAGATTAGTTTTTCAAAGTGTTGTTGTCGAGAAATTTGCTTGTTTGCTCGAGCGACCATTCTTGCGCTCGAGCGGTCTTTTGTAGTCTGCAAAATTACTGGGAGTTTGAGATTTGTGCTAGAGCGAACTTTTGCAGGTTTAAACTACTAGGAGGGTGGTGTTCTTCACTTGAGCGATACTTTGTTTGCTCGAGCGGTCTCTTTTATTGTGTCTGGTTGCTTAAGTGACTATTCTTGCACTCGAGTGGTTTGCGTGTATATCAGTTCGTAAAGTCACATTTTTGAGTCACTTTTTCATATCTCTCTTTCTAAACACCTCCAAACCCTAATCTTGACACACTCTCTCTAGAACTCATCTTCTACCCTCAAATACACATTAATCTAGTGGTTTCTCATCCCTTGTTCTTTGGAGAAAAAATGTAGAGCTTACCTAGAGCTTCCATTTGATCGGAGAAGTTCGTGTTTTCGACTTCTTTGAGTTCTACCCATCTTTCTTTTGAGTCTTCTTCTTTGAAGTAGGGATTACTTTGACACTTTGTATGGTTTTTAACTTAATTATTTGATTTTCTAAGTTATGTTGTGATTTGGGGATTTTTAAACAAAAATCTAGGGTTTTGGTTTAAAAATTCAAAAGAGGGGTTTTCAAAATAGGATCTTGTATATGATTGTCGCTTTGTAAAAATGATTGGGTTGTGATAATTGGTGGATTTTATCCTTGGGAAATGATTTTTAAAGAAATGGGGTTTTGCCCTAAATTATGAATATTTGGGTTTGTAACGAGAAAATGGAATTGATGTTGGTATTATGAAATTGGAATGATGATGATGATGGTGGTGGAGTTAGCTATGAATTCTCACTCCTATTTGTAAATGTTAGAAAGTATATATGTGTTGAAAGTTAATTATCTGTTTGGATGATATTTGTTTTGGGCTATTGGTGAAGGATAGCTATGATTGTTGTAGAAATTGCATGAGAATTGAAACTAATTTCTCATCTATTGCATTGAGCATTGTAACATATTTAACACATTGAAAATGGTTATCATTTTGAATAAAAAGGGGTGAATACCTTGGTGAATCTAGATAGGAGTGTAGTTGTGGTATTATATTGGCTTGTGTATCCTTGGTGAAAGTCCAGAAACTCGCGCAGACAGATGTCAAGCCTTCTGATTAGTACTGGTAAAAATGGCAATTGGTAGTGCTTGTAGCCTACTTGCAGACACATTCTAGAGATTCCTAGTGTTGTATCCACCGCCCTGTTTTCTATTGTAAAGAGAGTAATTTCATAAATTGTGATATAACCTGGCATTACATACTTGGACCTGGTCTTGATTCTCCACTCTAAGAATGTCCATAGACTCCCGCAATGCTCCGGCCAGTTCACGAGCTAAGGCGCCCATGGCCTACTGACCTATTAGTTTGGCCACATTGGCCGGACCAATCCCTTTTCTTGCACAGGAATATCATCTGGTAAAGGCACCTCATGCCTCCTAGGCCTACCACGCCTACCACCACCACGTCTACGTCCTAACATCCTAATGAAGGTAACACAAGAGATTAGCACATTCACAAATCTGTCGAAACTAACTCACTCGTGTCCTAATGGGGTGGACAATAGTAATTCACTCCACATAAGCACGTTGTCATATAAACACATACGAATTTCATTTTCAGATAATGACTGTCTCGTGGCAGTGCCAGAGTTCCAATTAGAAACAGCAATGATCAAATGCTCTTCTAATAGGACTTCTAGAAACCCATAAACCCAATCAACATCCTAGAAACTAAATCCCATACCCATATAACCACATAAGCATGTTATCATGTAAGCACATCGTACATACTAAAGTCTCTATCAAGCGAGATAAACTCATTATGGCAATAACCACTTCCCACGTACCCAAAGTATTCAAACCCGGTACGCTTTGCTATCAAGTTATAACGCCCCGAAATAAGTGCCATAAATCCATCCAAGACCATTTGTAAACAACAATATGAATCAGAGTATAATGTTTTTTCATTTCATGAGAGTTAATAGTACAAAAGAGTTTAACTCAATAAATGCCCCTATAGGCTTACATCTTTCGAAGAACATGCTTGGTTACAACAAAAGCTGATATAAATCCAATACATGCAAAGCCCTTGACTTGAATCAAAACAATAACATAATACACAAAAGAGAAGCATCAGCACTGATTCCTCCCAAGCTATTGCTTTGGTGAAGGCATATCACCAATACCTGAAAAGGGTTTTCCCAAATAGGGTGAGCCAAAGCCCAGTAGAAATAATCTAACACAATGTATGAATCTTAACAAAGATATAAGTATGATATGTGAAATCATTCATAACTCTTTTATAAAACCATGCTATGCCAAGCTTTATATCTCAATTCATTTTATCTCAATTCATGAGTCATTCACTATTTTATTCAAACAACCAAACTCAAGGTACAACTCAATGGGTTTCTGACTAGCACAACCATTATACAGACACTTCCATTTGCCATTTTACGGATATTTTTCTGTGAGAATCGGCACCCATGTATACACGCGGTTTTCGGGACTTTCAACTTAAACACACAGGCTAACTTAATTCAATGGAGTCCATCCCATTTCTTCTCTCAAACATGGAGTACATCCCCTTTCTTCTCACAAACATCATACATTTGTAATGTATCAAAGACATAGTCATATTCAATGACAATGGATAAGAGATTAGTTTCAATGCACCAAATCCTCATGCAATTTCTACAACAATCATAGCTATCCTCCGCTGATAGCCCAAAATAGATATTTCTAAATAAATATACAATCTCCAAGACAGATAAATTATTTAAATTTCCATAGGTGAGAGGTAATACATATCCAACTCCACCATTTATATAAACATTCATCCAATTTCATATTCCCAATACCAATTTCATTTATTTATACAAAATAACTATTTGAGACATTTTAGGACAAAACACCATTTTCTTCCGAAATCCACCCCGGGTATCAAAATCAACAAATTTATCACAACACAACCTCACATTTACTCTCATAACCATTTTTAATACATACATTTGAAAATCCCTCTTTTGATTTTAAACCAAAACTCTATGTTTGTTCAAAATCATCCAAAGTTCCAATATTCTTTACATATCAACAAATAACTTAGTTAAAACTCATAGAAGAGTATAAAAAGTTCCTACCTCAAGTCTAGAGATCAAGGAAGAGATGCAGAGACTTCAAAGATACCAAAACTCAACTCTATTCGGATCAACGGAGAGCCTTCAGAGTGCTCTACCTTTTCAACAAAGACACACGGTAGAGAAACCACTAAATCTAGGTGAAAATACAGAGAGATTGTGAGTTTTAGAGAGAGGCTTTAGATCTAGGGTATTGAAAGGAAAAAATATGAAAAAGTGATGTAGAAGGGTGTTGCTACGAACTGATATACGCACAGTCTGCTCGAGCGCAAGAAGTGATGCTTGAGCGTCAGACATAACAAGTTGTTCCGCTTGAGCATAGAATGCACACTCCCAGTAGTTTTGCAGACAACAGACCAACGCTCGAGCACAAGAAATGCTGCTCGAGCTGAGACCGCTTGAGCCCAAAAAGCACCGCTCGAGCGTAGAATACACTCTCCCAGTAGTTTTGCATACTTGCAAAAGTACTGAGAGTTCACAAGGCCCGCTTGAGCGCAAGAAGTGTCGCTCAAGCGGAGGAGTAAAATTCTGGGCAACAAAAATTTGAAAACCAAGCGACCAACCTGTTCCAAACGCAACCATTACAATCCAATAGCCAAACTCAAGGAAGTATGAGAGGAAAAGACATGAACAACACTACAAAACCACGAAACTCGCGTCCAAGATACAAAAGGGTCAGGTTAAAACCGGAATCGCTATAGTTAGACAAATCTGTACTATTGAATCTCATTTGAATCTCAACCATTGTTTTTAAATTACACAAATTTCGACCATTAAAGATAGTTTGCGAGAGAGATAATTTGAAAAGTAAATATGAGCCATTATTTTTAAATTAGATAGATGTGGACCATTAATTAGAAAAACATTTTGAAACTAACCCTTCCATTGTTAATATGCCAGTGCTTTCAGTGAAAATATTGTTGGGATTAAGATGTAATTAAATATAAAATTATTGGGTTAAAATGTAATTTATTCAATTTTTTGCAATAAAAATTGAGGTCAAAATATAAATAGATGGTCCATTTGATTTTGGATTTTCTAATGAATTTTATAGGGCTGAATTACACTAACGGTCCCTCTAGTTTGGAGCTTGTGTCACTTTAGTCCATAACTTTTCAATTGTGTTACATTTGACCCTGAATTTTGAATCTCATTCCAAATAAGGACAATTGAAAACATTGTTACTCCATTTCAAGGGCAAAATCGTTAATTTGATAAAATATAAATTAGTTTGACAAAAAAAAAAAACGTGAAAAAATTATTTTAAATCTTTAAAAATTATTTCTACTTACTAAAGATAAAATTATATAAAAATGATAAATCTTTTACATTTTTATTTTTTTATTTTTTACCAAATTATCTTTAGTATGTATTTGGATGATAATCGTGTAATGGGTGGTTGTTTTTATTTATATTTTTTTACGGTTATCATGTAATAGATGGTTCTATTAATTGTTAATAGATATTTTTGGATGCTTATCATTTAATGGATGGTTAAGTTTTTAATGTATAATCAATATGTTTAATATATGAAATGTTTTTAGTTTTGAATTTTTTGATTTAATGGATTGGTTTAATAATGACATCAAAGTTACCGCCATGTTTGACTTTTAAAAAAAAAAAAAACTAATTTAATGAAAATAAATTTAAAAAAATTATTTATACCCTCCTAAAAGATAAAATTACATAAAAATGATGTGTTTTTAATTTTTTTCACCAATTTAATTTTTAGTTTTTAATTTTTTTTTTCTAAAAATATATTCTGAAAAACCATATTAAACAAAATTTTATAAACAAAAAATTTTCAGCATTATTCATTTTTAAAAAAAGGCTATTATATTTCAAACAACATATAAGTTAACTAACACAAATAAGCTGTATGATGACTTTGCCCTACAAATAGAATAACAATGTTTTCAATTGTCCTTATTTAGAACGAGATTCAAAATTTAAGGTCAAATATATCATAATTGAAAGGTCAGGGACCAAAGTGTAACAACCCCGACCCAAGATTAACGATAATCCGTGATTTAATGTGCCTAATAAGATATTAAGACCAGATTTTGAATTAATTGCATATATGGTGCATTATTTATGTTTCCATCTGTTTATTGTAGGAATATCTGTTTGAGTTTCTGCTATATTCTGCGAATTGAAGGCCTTATCGACATCTGACTCTGAAATTGATTTGATTTATGTGCTATTTGGAATTTATAGAATTTTATGGTAGGTTTAACTAAAATTCGATTTGGAACGATTAAATTATATTAAATTAGTGCCCATTTATTTTAACTTCAATGAACTATACTTTAACTAAGCCTATATTAGGCACCAATGGAGCCCCACTCATCTCTTTTCTTTCATTTTGAGTATATTTGAGCCTCTTCAAGGAAGAAAAACGTGAGAAAGGGAGAGTAGTGAGAAATTGAGTTCAAACAAAGAATTGGCTAGGAAATTGAAGGAGAACTGGAGAATTGAGCTAGGATTCACCAAGAGCCCAAAGAATTGAAGACTTTAGGTAAGAAACCAAACCTTTAGTCTTGAAGTTAAGTTGATTCACCCATGAATTTAAGTGAATTGAGCTAGGAAATGTGTTAACAAAGCTTAAGAAGTAGGAAGGAAGACCAATTCAAACATGCATGTACATTTGATTACATTTGGAGCATGGTTACTAAGAATTCTCTCATGTATGTCTTGACTTCACCTTAATTTTGTGAAATCATCAAGTTTTATGATGTTTTGTAGCATTTGATCATGTTTTGAGAAGTTGGAGTTTAAGGAAATTCATGCATGTTACGTTCATAAAACATTCATAAAGTTTAAGTTGAATTTTTTAACAATTGGCATACTTTTGGGCCTTGATTTCATGAAATGATCTTCAAAGCATGATGTTTTGTGAGTTTGTAAGTGTTTTCCAGAATTTTGGCCCAAGGGGATGAGTTTTGAAGTGTTTGGTTTGAGTTTGAAGCTTGGAGATCAAATCTGAAAATTCCAGAATTTGAATCCACGCTCGAGCGTAGGAGTTCAAGCTCGAGCGAGCATTCCGAATGTGTGCATTTCCACTCGTGCAACATGATACCTGCTCGAGCGTGAAATGCATGTATCCAGAAGTTCATATGTTTTGCTGCATGCTCGAGCGACGAAAGTTACGCTCGAGCATGGATTGAGCGTTCGTCGAGCATGAAAAGCAAGCAACCAGTACTTTTTCCGAGTTTATAGTCCGCTCGAGTGAAGGAAGTCATGCTCGAGCGAACCCTTACTTTTTGCATGTCCGCTTGAGCGAGGAAAGACACGCTTGAGCATGGACCCTGTACTTTTGTACTTTCTAAATGCTTATGTCTAGTCTGAACACATTTGAAAGTTGTATAAGTGGCTTGGGTGATGTAAGGTTATTGTATTGTCGACGTCACATCTGTATGTATGTATATATGTATGTGAAAAGTTTTAAATTTCCTGTTCCATGTTTGTCTGTACAGCTCTATGGACTATGTATGTTTGTATATTTGCTTCCGCAGCCCCTGTTAGATATATTGTTATCTTCAGAGGCCTTTGGTAAAACAAGGATTACTGGCCAGTTGTGATGCTAAACCTATAGGGATGGGTTTGGGTCGTGACAGAGTGGTATCAGAGCACGAGTTATGCCGCACACACGAGTCCATATGAGCTTAGGATGTCCTAGTAAGAAGTAGGGGCATTCCATCTGTATGTGTGAGTGTGTGGTAATCCAAATGGAAATGAAAAACTAAATGTAAATCTGAGTAAACGAATTGAAGAAAATGAGTGAAGCTATTCCTATATTTATTATTATTTGGTGTTTCTATAGCAACATGGAGAATGCAAGGGGAAATGATGTAAGCGAATCTTCAGAGGCTCATATGAGCCGAATGAAACAGATGCTTGCGGCGTTGACTGAAGCTATGATACAACAACAAAGATAACAACCTTTACCTCATCCACTTCTACCAATACTAGCCGAACTGGACAATAATGACATCATCAATTTGGCTTAGAAATTTATGAAAATGAAGCCGCCGACCTTCTTGGGTGGTATTGAACCATTGAAGGCAGAAACCTGGTTATTGGAAATGGAAAAGTTATTTGAAGTGTTCCCCTGCTCTGCAACTCAGAAGGTCCTTTTGGCTACTTACACCCTAAAGGATAAAGCCCGGAGATGGTGGCTGTTGGTTCGAAATAACAATAGGGACATGACATGGGCACAATTCAATGAGATATTCTACAACAAGTACTTTCCCCAATGCTTCAGGGACCGAAAATTTTCTGAATTCCAAGAACTCAAACAAGGCAGAATGTCTGTGGCTGAATATGAAGCTAAGTTTACTGAACTAGCTCGTTTTGCTCCGCACATGGTAGACACTGATTACAAGAAAGCACGGAAGTTTAAGGAGGACTGAACCTGGAAGTATTTGATCGAGTCGGTGTCCTGAAATTGCCTACTTATGTAAAAGTGCTCGACAGGGCATTGATGGCAGAAGCCATAATAGTAGCTAAGAAACAAACTACAACTCCAACAACCAAATAGAAAGGAAAGAGGACCAGATTTAATTTCAAGAAGGGCCGATCATTTTCAAAGAAGCAAAATACAGGATCTTCCAATAGCTCTAATCAAAGTAGCGGATCTTCTCCAAACTGCCCCGACTGTGGAAGGAAGCACAAAGATGCCTGTTACCGAACATCAGGTGTGTGTTTTCGATGTGGCAAGACTGGCCACATGGTTAGGGATTGCCCGATGAGATCTAATGAGGTTAGCCGTCTTGTGGCAAGTTCAGCCGGGTCTGTTTCTGCAGCAAGATCAAATGCAAGAACCAATGCTAGAGGTGACACTAACAATGAAACGTTAAGGCAAGGGAGAGTGTTCGCACTTGTGCTTGGTGATGTGCAGAACACCGAATCTGTGGTGTCAGGTATAATTTCTATTTGTGCTCAGAATGCCTATGTGCTGATTGATTCTGACTCCATACATTCATTTGTATCGCATGCTTTTTCTCGAAAACTAACTAGACCCTTAGAATCCATGAATTATTTATTGTCTGTATCTACGCCATCTGGGGGTCCTATGGTATGTGCACATATATATCCGGCATGTGATGTTTTGATTGGTGAAATGACGCTATACGTTGATTTGCTGCCTTTGAGTATTAACCACTTTGATTGTATCTTGGGTATGGACTGGTTGACTAAACACTGTGCCACTATTGACTGTGCAAGTAAATCTGTTGTGTTTAGACCACCGGGTATGCCTGAATTTAGTTTTACTAGAAATGGGGTAGTTCCTCCCCCATACTTGGTTTCGGCCATGAAAGCTATTAAATTGCTCAAGAAGGGATGTAGGGGTTACTTGTGTTGTATACTGATATCATCTGATAGTACTAATGTGGAAACTATTCCTGTTGCTTGTGAATTTCTCGATGTGTTTCCGAATGACTTGCCTGGAGACTTAGTTGATAGAGAAATTGAATTCACTATTCAAGTGACTCTAGGAACACAACCTATTTCTAAGACCCCTTACAGAATGTCAACCTCAGAACTGAAAGAATTGGAAACTCAACTCCAAGAACTATTAGATAAGAAATTTATCCGTCCGAGTACTTCACCTTGGGGTGCTCCAGTCCTATTTGTCAAAAAGAAAGATGAATCTTTGAGGTTATGTATAGACTATCGGGAATTGAACAAAGTAACTATCAAGAACAAATACCCTTTGCCCCGAATAGATGACTTGTTTGATCAACTTCAGGGAGCCCAAGTGTTTTCTAAGATTGACCTTAGATCTGGGTATCACCTGTTGAAAGTTAAAGGAGAAGATGTAGAGAAAACCGCATTCAGAACTAGATATAGACACTATGAATTTTTAGTCATGCCATTTGGGGTAACAAATACACCAGCAGCTTTTATGGACCTAATGAACAAAGTTTTCAAACAATACCTTGATGAATTTATCGCTGTGTTTATTGATGACATTTTGATTTATTCTAAAGACAAGGAAGAACATGAGAATCATCTGAGAACTACCTTGCAAATTCTGAGAGAAAAGAAACTATACGCCAAATTGTCCAAATGTGAATTCCAGCTTGACAGTGTGGCATTTTTGGGGCATGTGATCAACAAGAATGGTATTTCTGTTGACCCTCAGAAAATTGAAGCTATTGTGGACTGGCCCAAACCGACAAATGTGACAGAAGTTAGAAGTTTTCTGGGACTTGCAGGTTGCTACAGAAGATTTGTGAAGAACTTTTCAAAACTTGCCATGCCATTGACCAAGTTAACTCAGAAAAATCTGCCCTTTGATTGTGACGAACAAAGAGAGTCAGCCTTTAAAGAGTTGAAAGCCAGATTAGTGACTGCACCAATCTTAACTCTACCTAATGGTACTGATGGGTTCCAGATTTACAGTGACACTTCGTATAAAGGGTTGGGTTGTGTACTAATGCAGAATGGAAAGGTAATTGGTTATGTCTCTCTGCAACTCCGCCTACATGAAAAGAATTACCCAACACATGATCTTGAACTGGCAGCTGTAGTGTTTGCCTTGAAAATTTGGCGACATTATCTATATGGAACGACTTGTGAAGTGTACACGGACCACAAAAGCCTCAAGTATTTCTTCACTCAGAAAGAACTAAATATGAGACAGAGGAGATGGTTAGAGTTAATCAAAGATTATGACCTACAAATTTTGTACCATCCAGGGAAGGCAAATACCGTTGCCGATGCATTTAGCTGGAAACTCGTTGCTAATTTGTCATGTCTGCTCATTGGCCAGAGAGAGTTATTATGTGACTTGGAGAAGAATGAGATTGAAGCGGTGTCATGTGAACAGGGCGGGCTCTTAGCCGCCATTTTTGCTCAGCCTGCAATCATTGAAGAGATTAAAGGGAAACAACGCGAAGATGAGTTTCTGAGGAGAATTATGGATGAGATTCAATTAAAATCGAAACCGGGATTTGTGTTTGACGATGATGTGTTGAAATTTTAGGGTCGCCTTTGTGTGTCGGATTATGATGATTTGAAGAAACGCATTCTGACAGAGGCCCACAATTCTAAATTTGCTATGCATCCAGGAAATACGAAAAATGTATCATGATTTGAAGCAGAATTTCTGGTGGCCGGGAATGAAAAAGGGTATTGCAGATTTTGTGGCTAGATGTTTACACCGCCAACAAGTTAAAGCTGAACATCAACGACCCGCCGGTTTGTTACAACCGCTCCCAATATCGGAATGGAAATGGGAACACATCACTATGGATTTCATTGTGGGATTGCCTCGCTTCTCTTGAGGTATGGATTCTATTTGGGTCATTGTGGATCGTTTAACTAAGTCTGCTCATTTTCTACCTGTTAAATCTATTTACAATGCTGACAAATTGGCCAATATTTATATAAATGAGATTGTGAGATTGCATGGGATGCCAGTAACTATTGTATCTGACAGGGATTCAAAGTTTGCGTCAAGATTTTGGCAAGTTTGCAATAGGCTTTGGGGACAGAACTGAGGTTGAGTAGCGCCTATCACCCACAGACAGATGGTCAAACTGAACGAACCAATCAAACCTTGGAAGATATGCTCAGAATGTGTGTGTTAGATTTCCAAGGAAATTGGGAGACCTATTTGCCATTGGCTGAGTTTGTGTATAATAATAGCTACCATTCAAGCATCGGAATGGCTCCTTATGAAGCTTTGTATGGTAGAAAATGTCGATCGCCAATATGTTGGGCTGAAGTAGGTGATAGACCTTTGTTGGGACCAGAACTTGTGCAGGAAACAACAGAGAAAGTGAAACTGATCCAACAGCGTCTGAAAACTGCTCAAAGCCGGCAAAAGAGTTATGCTGATGTTCGAAGAAAAGATAGAGAATATGAAGTTGGGGACCATGTGTTCATAAAAGTGACTCATATGAAAAGACAAACGCGGTTTGGTATTAAGGGTAAATTAGCGCTGAGATATGTTGGGCTATATGAAATCCTAGAAAAGATCAACCCGATAACGTATCGGGTGGCCTTGCCATCGGTTATGGAGCATATGCATAATGTCTTTCATATCTCTATGCTTCGAAATTATCTGAGAGATCCATTACATGTGATAGAGCCAACTCATGTACTTCTAAAGGATGACTACACCTATGAGGAGAGACCAATACAGATTGTGAACCATCGAATCAAAAAGATTGAGAAACAAGGAAATTTCGTTGGTGAAGGTTGATTGGCAGAATCATGGAGGAACTTATGCAACTTGGGAGATGGAGGAAGACATGGTGAAAAGATATCCTGAATTGTTCCCTTTGGACTCGGTGTTTTTCCAGAATAAAGGTAACTCGAGTTTGAAGGACCAAACTCTTTAAGGGGGGAGACTGTAACAACCCCGACCCAAGATTAACGATAATCCGTGATTTAATGTGCCTAATAAGATATTAAGACCAGATTTGAATTAATTGCATATATGGTGCATTATTTATGTTTCCATCTGTTTATTGTAGGAATATCTGTTTGAGTTTCTGCTATATTCTGCGAATTGAAGGCCTTATCGACATCTGACTCTGAAATTGATTTGATTTATGTGTTATTTGGAATTTATAGAATTTTGTGGTAGGTTTAATTAAAATTCGATTTGGAACGATTAAATTATATTAAATTAGTGCCCATTTGTTTTAACTTCAATGAACTATACTTTAACCAAGCCTATATTCGGCACCAATGGAGCCCCACTCATCTCTTTTCTTTCATTTTGAGTACATTTGAGCCTCTTCAAGGAAGAAAAACGTGAGAAAGGGAGAGTACGGAGAAATTGAGCTCAAACAAAGAATTGGCTAGGAAATTGAAGGAGAACTGGAGAATTGAGCTAGGATTCACCAAGAGCCCAAAGAATTGAAGACTTTAGGTAAGAAACCAAACCTTTAGTCTTGAAGTTGAGTTGATTCACCCATGAATTTAAGTGAATTGAGCTAGGAAATGTGTTAACAAAGCTTAAGAAGTAGGAAGGAAGACCAATTCAAACATGCATGCACATTTCATTACATTTGGAGCATGTTTACTAAGAATTCTCTCATGCATGTCTTGACTTCACCTTAATTTTGTGAAATCATCAAGTTTCATGATGTTTTGTAGCATTTGATCCTGTTTTGAGAAGTTGGAGTTTAAGGAAATTCATGCATGTTACGTTCATAAAACATTCATAAAGTTTAAGTTGAATTTTTTAACAATTGACATGCTTTTGGACCTTGATTTCATGAAATGATCTTCAAAGCATGATGTTTTGTGAGTTTTTAAGTGTTTTCTAGAATTTTGGCTCAAGAGGATGAGTTTTGAAGTGTTTGGTTTGAGTTTGAAGCTTGGAGATCAAATCTGGAAATTCCAGAATTTGAATCCACGCTCGAGTGTAGGAGTTTACGCTTAAGCGAGCACTCTGAATGCGTGCATTTCCACTCGAGCGACATGATACCCGCTCAAGCGTGAAATGTATGTATCCAGAAGTTCATATGTTTTGCAGCACGCTCGGGCGACGAAAGTCACGTTCGAGCGAAGGTCTGAGCCTCACGTCGAGCGTGGATCGAGCGTCCGTCGAGCGTAAAAAGCAAGCAACCAGTACTTTTTCCAAGTTTACAGTCCGCTCGAGCAAGGGAAGTCACGCTCGAGCGAACCCTTACTTTTTGCATGTTCGCTCGAGCGAGGAAAGACACGCTCGAGCATGGACCCAATTTTCAGCAAAATCTGAAAAAAATTTCAAGTGCATTATTGCATCCTCATTCTATCCTAGGCATTCCTAGGCCACGTTTAAGACACTATAATGAGGATAAAGGCTAGAAACACACTTAGGACAAGAACATGTGTTATGTGCAATTCGAGCGTGTGTTTCAATGTATGTCACTGTCATGTTATGTAGGTCACGCGCCTCAGGATAAGTGAGTTGCCTACTTTACTTGTTTACTTGGAGCCATCTGTTAACTGTGAGTAATAACTCTGTAAAGCTATGTTTAAGTATAAGTATTTTATGACTGATATGATACGATCTGCTTTCTAAAATGATATTTCATGAATTATGAATGAATGTCCATTTTTGTCTGAAATGTATTTGTGGCATCCTTAGTTCACGTGGCCCTCGCCCAAGGGTAACAATACTGTGGCCAATATGCACGTGGCCCTTGCCCAATGGTAACAATACTGTGGCTTATATTCACGTGGCCCTTGCCCAGGGGTAACAATACCGAGGCCTATATTCACGTGGCCCTTGCCTGGGGGTAACAATACCATGGCTACTTGCACGCAAGATATGGACCTTTATGGTCGTCGGTACTGACTATGCATGTGGGTCTAGGACCAAGTTGATATGATAGCTAATGGGTGTACCACGTATGATCTTATGCAAAATCTGAATATGAATATGAGCATGTATCTGAATCCAATTCTGATTTGCAATCTGAATATACTTAAGACTCTGTTTCCGATAAGAATACGTTTTTGATATAAACTCTGAATTCTAACTCTGTGTTGGACATCATTCATTAAAACCCTTTACCTAGTTATTATTCATTGAGCTCTAGCTCACTATATTATTTGTATGTATGTAGGTGAACAGGCACGTGACCAGGCCTGAGATGCTGCGTAGCGAGTTTTGGTGTCAGCCAGCCATCACGCCTCCCGTAGAGGTTCCCTTTTGAGATCTACCCAAGTTTTTATGTCCTTGGGACTTTTGTACTTTCTAAATGCTTATGTCTGGTCTGAACACGTTTGAAAGCTTGTATAACTGGCTTGGGTGATGTAAGGCTATTGTATTTTCGACGTCACATCTGTATGTATGTATATATGTATGTGAAAAGTTTTAAATTTCCTGTCCCATGTATGTCTGTACAGCTCTATGGACTATGTATGTTTGTATATTTGTTTCCGCAGCCCCTGTTAGATATATTGTTATCTTCAGAGGCCTTTGGTAATACAAGGATTACTGGCTGGTTACGATACTAAACCCATAGGGGCGGGTTTAGGTCGTGACACAAAGTAACACAAGTCCCAAATTATCGGGACTATTAGTGTAATTTTCCAATTTTATAATTAGATTTTTGAGGAGAGTTTGTCAAACTTGAAATTTTATTTGGCTGTATATTTTAAAAATAGTTCTTACAAATTTAAAATTCTTATTCTTATTTAAAATTATTGTGGATTGTATTGCCCACTTTCCCGAACAACTAATGTATACCACAAAAAAGAAAAAATAAATTATAAAAATATATATATTATACTACTTATGAATTAAATTTTAGGAAAACTTAAATATAAAAATTTAATTAGTGAAAAGTGAAATTTTTTTTAAAAAATGTCAATTATAAAAAGACCATTGTTATTCAAAACCAAAAAATTAGACCCAATTTTTAAGTCCAGTGATGTGGCAATCAATTACGATATTATAGGTAACACACACACCACACACACTCTCTCTCTCTCTCTCTCTCTCTCTCTCTCTCTCTCTCTCTCTCTCTCTTATATCTTCTCTAATTATCAACTAATCATATCACTTACAAATCATTGGGTTTAGAAAATGGATTTAGAAAGTGGGTTTGTATATCATTTAATTTTTTTTTTATAGAAATAGCATATAAATTATACTACTTATGAATAATATTTTAGCAAAATTAAATATAGAAATTTAATTGCTAATTTTGCATTTTAAAAAGTGAAAAAGAATGAGTAAAAAAACTACAATAAAAATTTATAAAAGGTCTCACTATATTGTAACTGGATAATTACAAATACTTGTTGTCTTATCTATATAACTACAAATACCATTTGCAATACACCTTTTGTTTTATCTATATAATTATAAGTACTCAAATGCATCATAAAAAAAAAAAAAAAAAAAAATCATACCACACTGTGACTTATTTTGGCCAAGGAGTAACTCTCATAAAATCAAAAATATATATATATATATATTATAACAAATTTTAAAAATAAGTTTCAATTTTTTCAAAAGTTTTGATAAACAACTAAAAAGTAATTTTTATTTATTTATTTTTGAAAAATTCCATAAACAAGCAAATAAATTGGACTTTTTTTAGAGAGAAAGAAGCCTAAACTTTTTAAAAAAAGAGTTCACTAAAAGCAAAAAAAAGAAAAAGAAAAGAAAAGTCATCAAATAAAAAGGGTAACTTTTTAATGGTCCATTTTCCTTTCAATCAACATATTCCTTTCAAATCCTAAATCCAAAGCGCCCAAAGACAGATAAAAAAAAAAAAAGACTTATCATATTATAAAATTAAACCGTAACAAAATCTTTGTAAAAAAAAAAAAAAAAAAAAAAAGCGAACAAACAAACAACAGTATTGACATAATTCATCATACAATCCTATTGTTCATAACAAACATGCCATTATCACATTCAATAATTTTAGTCCACATAACCTCTAGAAATTTAATAGATATATACTGAAATACATAACTATACACACTATATTATACTTCTTTTTCAACCAAACATTAAAAGCATATTCTTTAATCTAATTATTGAAAATTTCAGGACCAAACATGAAAATTTCAGAACATTAAAGAAATCTGAGACTTCATTCATTAATCTAATTAATGAAAATGCATTAACCCAGATCATTAATTAAAATTCCAGTTAATGTTTACTGTAACGCCCTCAAAATAAACCAAAAAATCATGCATTCATTACATCCATAAACTGAAGAGAATAGAACATATTGCCATTCATCAGAGTATTCTTACAAAAGATATTACATGTTGACAATAAAAGTAAATGCCCTATAGGCTTACAACTTTCCAAGTCAACACTTGGGTTCAACAAAAAATAGAGTTCTAACTCTTTACACAAAACAAGCCCATGGCTTGATATACATGTAATATACAAAAGAGAACAACAAAAAGAGCTATCAGCCTCAAGCCTCCCAAGCTACGTCATTGGAGGTGGTATATCACCTACACCTGAAAATGATGTCCCATATAGGGTGAGCCAACGCCCAGTAGAGATATGCTAAACATAATATGAGCAATGACTAAAACATGAGAATTCGATAAATGTTTAACTCATATAAATCAACTCATAACACATTTCAGTTCCATGACACATATGTCCATGCTTCATTCCATTTTCCCTTTACTTAACCAATTTGATTTATAAACATAGCTCAGAACCTGGCCAAACAATTCCCATGAGACTACGGCTTATGTTAAACACCTTTCCAATATCAACAATTTAATTGAGATTATAACTCACAACAAAAACACTTCCATACTTCACAATAGATACGCATATTTGCTGTATCAATGCCATGTTAAAACACTTCCATACTTCATAAATGATACACAGATTTGCTATATCAATGGAGTCCATCCCCTATCTCCTCCCAAATAATATCAGGTTTAGGAGTCCATCTCCTATCTTCCCCTAAACCGTGGAGTACATCCCCTATCTCCTCTCACACAAAACAATGTATATAAACAATTATCATATACACGATCAATCAATACACAGATTCGATGTATTATTCCAACCGTCATATTCAATGACATATTTAACGTGATTAGTTTCAGTTTTCCCTAATCAACATACAGTGTCTACAACAATCAAGACTATCCTCCACCGATAGCCCAAAGCAATTATTTCTAAACAGATAATAAATGCATCAACAAATAAATTATCAATATTCTTGAAAGTGAGCGATTAATCAATCCAACTCCACTATTCTTTCTCATAACTTCCCAATTTCATTATTTCACAATAAAAGTCATTAATTATACTAATGACCCAATAAAACCCAACTATGGTATTTTCCCCATTTCTCCCAATATTGACCCAAAGGTACCAATAATATCATTAAACATCCACAATCTCATTTTAGGGCCCAAATACACATGTATTGGCCAAAAGAACCAAAACCCCTCTTTTCATATTTGAAACCCTAACACCCACAATTACCCAACTTCAACATTACATCAAAATGACAACAAGTTTATGTCAAAAACCTTAAATATGAGTAGTTATCCCTACCTCAAATTCGGAGCCCAAAAGAGAAGGTGAAGAAAATCGAAAGTGCTCCAAATCCCAAGATTTTCGGATTGATAGGGAGCCCAAGCCAAGCTCTACACCTTTTGCAAAGGGACAAGGCTAGAAACACACTAGAACTAGATCAAACCTTAGAGAGAAGGTGAGATGTAATGAGAGAAGCTCTCAAAATAGATCTTGAAAAGTAAGAGAGAGAGTGAGAGTTGAAAAAGTGATCTTAAATGACCCAGCTGCCAACTAATATATGTATGATCCGCTCGAGCGGAGAATAGAACGCTCGAGCGTCAAACACAAAAACTGGACCCGCTCGAGCGTAAGAATACCCGCTCGAGCGCCAAGACACAACTGCAAAACTCCACCCGCTCGAGCGTTGATTACACTCTTCCAGTACTTTTACAGACATCGAACACCCGCTCGAGCGCAAGGATACCTGCTCGAGCGCGACCCGCTCGAGCATAAGGAAATTTGCTCGAGCGTGAAAAACACATCTGCAGTATTTTTGCAGACGAACAAACTACTGAAGGTATGCAAACTCCGCTCGAGCGCAAGAATACCCGCTTGAGCGGATCACCAAAAATCTGGGCAACAAGAGTTGGGAGAAAAGCTCAACCAACCTGTTCGAAACACGCCCAAGACAATTCTAAACTCAAATACAAAGAGTTAGAGGACAGAAATGAAATACAGACAACAACAACCATCAACGGGACCGAGTCCGGAATACAGTAAACATGAAAGGAAAAACCGGGATCGCTATATTTACATTCATTAACCCACTGCAATTCAAGAAAGAAAGTGAAGAACTAATAAAGAATTTCAAATGAGAGAGTTGCTAACCTGCATGTCTGCTTGAGAAGCAAAATTAAAGAAATATGTGACAAAAGAATAAAGCGAAAAACACAATTAGTAAGAGCACTTCTCAACACTAAAAATGTATAAGAATCTATTTTCATGGTTGGTGAGAGCCTTAACCCATTTGACAACGATGAAATAAAAATGATTGTTAACATGAAATCCATGTTTTCTTAACCCACATTTGATTTTAAAGAGAACCTCAACCCAATTAATGTGAACATTAATTCATTTAATTGAAAAAAAAAATAGAGGATAGAGGGAAAAAAAAATAGAACCAAAAAAAAAAAAAAAAACAAAAAGAACAAAACACAGAGTTTTTTTTGCTTCAGATTCTTAACCCATTTGACTAGAAAAAAATTTTAAAAAATATATATAAAAAAAATTGGGTGTCAGCATGATGGTGGAGATGATGGGATAAAGAAAAAAAAAACCATAGACCTATGAGCTGAAAAAAAAATAATAATAATAAAAAATAAATAAATAAAAAGAAAGGGAGGAGATAAGAGTGTGGATAAAAAATGAAAAGGAATACAAAGAGCTTTGCTCTTCCTTATTGAGAAGGAATACAAAGATCCTTATTAAGAAGGAATATTGAGAGCTTTGTTCTTCAAAGAGGTGAAGCTCACAGTGCTTTGTTTTTCAAAGCTTCGTTCTTCAGAGAGAGCTCACAATGATGATGTAAAGTGCAGTGGAGTACGTAAGAGTTAACAGTTAGACAAATCTAAACCATTGAATCTCAACCATTATTTTTAAATTAAACAATTCTGAACCATTGGAGATAGTTTGTGAGAGAGATAATTTTAAAAGTAAATATGAGCCATTGTTTTTAAATTAGATACATCTGGACCATTAATTAGAAAGACATTTTCAAACTAACCCTTCCATTGTTATATAGATTGTTATTTATAATATTTTTTATACAAACCCTTAAAATACATAAAAATACATAAAATCACACAAAATTATAATAAGGGTATTTATGAAATTTCATATATTAATTTCATTGAAGGACGGTAAAATAAACAAGAATTATTGTCATGGTATTACTAACTCGGTAATGTATAAACAAACACATTTTATCTTATATCTCCAACTTAATACCACTGCATTACTAATCTCCTCACACAATCACACCGTACTCATAATTCCATCCAACTTAATCTACCAAACAAATATGGCCTAAAGGTAAAAGAATTAATTCAATCTGAAGATGGAATTCTTTATAAGTTTTTAACTTACAAGAAACAAACAGAGAGTACAGATTCAACTAAGAATGAAGATCATATTGATGAAGACTTTGAAGATTTTGTGAGTGAAGAACCTAAGCAAAATGAAGAACCAAGTCAATACTTGAATGATAATGAAGATTCATTGAATGAAAAACCTAATCAAAAAGAAGATTTCATTGTACAATGTGAACCCATGAACATTTATGATCCAAGCAATTAGGACAACATTGACAAAAAAAATGTAGAAATTTATTGGTACAAAGAGGTTCTATGAGAGGTGTTGATGTGGATTTTGCAAAAGAAGAATGTGCTAAACATTTCTCCACTACACATTACATTCAACATTTACCAAATGGAGAGAAACATGATAGAAAATGGTTGGTATATTCTAATACTTTAGACAAAGTTTTTAGTTTTTGTTGTAAGTTGTTTGAGCAAGATAGAAACAATATTCAGGTGGCTATTGATGGATTTAAAGATTGGAATCTTAGTCAGAGACTTGGAAGTCATAGAACTAGCTATGAGCACATTATTTGCATGTGCAAATGGATTGAATTAGAAGTTAGATTGCAGAAGAATGAAACAATTGATAAAAGTGTGCAAGAAGAACAAATCACTAGAGAGAGAGAGAACCTTGGAAACAAGTACTACTATAGTTGATAAGATAGATTATGGAAGCTTAATTAGTATTTTTGCATCTAAAAATGCAAGAAGAGTAATATTTAGTTGGTAGCTAATTTGTTTAGTTTAGTTTTTTTTTTTGTGTGCGTGTGTGTATAAACTGAATTTGCTAAACTATAAAGTAACAATGTTATTGTTGGCTTTTTTAGCTTTTGAAGGTTAGAAATATAATTAGAGCATGCCGGCAAGGATCAATAAGTCCTTAAAAAGATAGTAAATGCCAACCAATTAATCAGACGATTGCTTTGAAATTCTTTTTAGCCTTAATGAAGAGGACTTTTACTGATGGCTTGTTTTAGGAAAAAATTCAGAAGACTGATCACAGAAGTAAAAGAAAGAGGAAGAAATAGTGTCAGAAATCAAATTTCATTAAGTAAACAAGAGTTTAAAATTGTACCTTCGCACTTTTACAGCTTCGAAGGTGGTTACAACAATAAACTAAATTAGAACTATTCATAGGAATTTGAAATGCAGTGCAGGAAAGTAAAAGACTGGAAATAAAGGACTGGAAAATGTAAAGTAAATAAGCAAGTTTCTGGATCTGGTTTAGGGTCCCCTCACTATTAGCCTTTTCCTCTATTTATAGGCTTTGATGATAACCATCGAAGTGGTGATAATCGTCAAAGTGGGTGATAACTGTCGAAGTAATCTCTATGATCACTAGACATGGCTTTGAACAGTTTGCTTCCATTACATCACTCTTGCGGTTGGGCTTCCCTCTTGAATTTGAATTTAAATTGTAAGTAACCGTTTGGCCACGTCACCCTTCATATCTTGACTATTCCAATGTCTCGCGGATCCATCGCCATTGATATAAGTTGCCACGTGTCTGTTGATAGCTGGAGACCTTCACTGACTCCCCAAATTACCCCTCATGAACCATGTGTCAGGCTGTGATTGGCTTGTACAAAATATATTGCCAAAATTACCCCCCACACTAATATAACCAGAACTTGGTGATATTAGTGGATCGATGCACTACTGCCCACGTTCTAGGACGTGCAAGATAATTAATTCTTCTAGAAGTATAGCCGTCAAGCAATGTTTAAAACACTGAACTTCCTCTTGTGCTTGAACCTTACCTCCACTACCTATGCAACCGAAGGGATCGATACATCCTTGATGGCCAATCAAACCTTTCTTTCATTGATCAAGCATACAAAGAGGCTTTGGACAATGATGGCCAACCTCGAAAAAACTCTCATGCATTTATTAGCCATATTTATCCTCCTCAATTTATACAAGTTATGGTGGCTTTTGCAGAATATGTACCTTTAAAATAAAAACTTACTCAAATGGATCTCGAAGGCTCTTCATCTGCTCCAAAGATCTCTGCGTGGGATGAGGCTGCCTCCTCCTCTACCAAAACTACTAATTGGAATGCCTGGCCAAAATTGACCCAACATCAGACAAGGGAGCGAATTCACCATAGATTTGTTGAATTCGATGACCTTAGTTCGGTTCCTCCTTCTTCTCGCAACTCCATGGTATACCCCTATAGACCATTTGACTGCCTCTGCTGTCTCGAAGACAATTTTCTTTTGGCATGGTATACCTCCACCTTGTTGACTAAAATAGTGCAAAAGACCCCTCACCCAATCGAGGCTCTGGGACTAAGCCCCTTACACTTGGCTAAGAAGGCAAAACTCAGCTTTTCTGACTGGCTAGAGTGTGTGAATGAGCCCCAATTGGCTCCTTTGTTTGGAGGGGACCCAACTGCTCCTCCATTCCTCCTAATTCTAACTAGATTAAGGAATTGAAGCTCACTCTCTTTGAGGACCGTCACTTCGCCCCTATCAGGCCCCAGCTCCCCCTACTGCTTATTAGCGGTACAAATCCCAAACTTTGATTTTTGCCTTCTCCCACCAGTCCTTCGAAGTGCTTCGAGATAACACCTCTCACAAGAACCTTCTATGGGCTTGTGATATCGTGTCTAGAAGCCACATCCTCAATCTAGTGGCCCAGATAGAAACTCCATAGCTTTCTGGACCAACTCCTTCTATTACTCAACTAGCACAAATATACTTCAGCTACCAGCAAATCGTTAGAGGAGATCTCTACCGCTTGTATTTAAACCTAATACGAAGTAGAGAATCTCCTTGAAGAATATGAAGACTTCAAGAACCATGGTTCGGCATATGGAGACGATGCCGATATGGATGGGATGGATGAGGTGGAGAAAGTAATAAAAGAAAACAGAATTTGAAATGAAGGGCCAGCAGCTTTTTCACTAAATAAGGGCGCCACCAGCTGGAGAAGCCCCAATTAGATAAGATAGAGCAAAGGTTAGAGCGAGAAAACATGTGTTTATTGAGTTTTGCTGGACTAAGTTCCATGACCTTGTAACCTTCTCCATTCCTTATTTTTACGAAATTGAGAATGTAACCAAATAGGCCCCTTAATGTAATTGTTTATTTATTCAATAAAATATGGGTTTCTTGCTTCCAATTACATGGTTTGGATTAGCTAATATGCAAGCCTTTAATCTCAAAACTCATTAACATATTAGCAAGTGCTGGCTCCAAAGTAACTCATTTATTTTGAAGTCAAGTCCAGCACTTCAAAGCACACTTCATTTCCTCAAAAAGGTAGTAAAATATTCCTTCGTAGGAGATTTTCTTGGTAGAAAGTCCAAAAATGTGCTTTCAAAACCTCTGATATTTAAAACATGGGTTTATTTTCCAATTTCATGGCTAGTATTTGCTAATATGTGAGCCTCTAATTTCAAATCTCATTAATATATTAATACATTCATTTCGAAGTCGAAATTATTCATCTGAAGCACACTTTTCTTCTTTTAAAAATCTTCTTGGTAGAAAGTCCAAGAATGTATTTTCATTACCTCTGAAATTAGAGCATGGGCTTCTCTTTTAACAATTTCATGGTTTGTATTTGCTAACATGCAAACTCCTAATCTCAAAACTCATTAATAAATCAGCAAATACTGGCTTCAAAGTAACCCATTCATTTTTTAGCCAAGCCAAGTACTTCAAAGCACACTTTCTTTTCTTCAAAAATGTGGTAAAAATGTTCCTTCGAAGGAAATCTTCTTGGTAGAAAGCCCAAGAAAAACTACTTTCAAGACCTCCAAAGTGTTAAATAAGCCCCAACTCTATACAGGTCAAAATATAAGCTTCAACATTATTGGTTTCGAAGCAACCCATCCATTTTGAAGCCAAGTCAAGCATTTTGAAGCATATTTTCTTCCCTTAAAAGGTAACAAGATGTTGCTTTGAAGAAATTTTTCTTGGTAGTAGTTCCAAAATGTGTTTTCAAGACCTTTAAAATTAAAATAAGGGCCCTAACCCCATAAGGGTCAAAAATGAAAAACGCAATAGCTTGGGCCTAGTTGACCCATTAGGTAAAATGGGCAACTTAGATAAGGTATAAAGCCCCAATTCTCGCGCTCTTACCTATTCACTTGTCCATTTCTAACTCTTGCTCCCATTGTTACTCACTTCACCTCTCACTCTTTCCTTCTCATTTTTCTCACTCTTCTTTCAATCCCTCACCAATGGCTGCTTCTTCTTCTGCGAAACTGCCAGTTGTTGAATGTTTATGCCCTTAGTGGCTTTGAGGAGATGTATCAATGACGAAATAGTCAAGTACGACACACCAGAAGGTCGAAGTGCGATTGATGGAAGGATCTTCGTCCCTCGCCACCATGCACAATGCGAATATGTTCTTGGCTCCATTTTTAAAGAGGCTCCTACTGCTCTTCCTCCCTTGTACCCATGCTCGGAGGATCACTACCTCCTTTACGAAGGAAATATCAACTAGAGGGGTTAGAAAGCCACTCGATCTCATCGCTGCTGGCCAACGTTGAAGACAGAATGTGAGGAACGGTATGACAGATTCATAGAGGCTAAAGAATAAGACCTAGAAGACCTCTGTATCCTTGACGCCCTCCGACTCTCCAGGTTCATAATTCTTGGGGACCCCTATCGTATACCTATTGCTCTTTGTTTTTGGAATTCTGCTTTAATCTTCTTTCAATTCCGGTGTGGTATGATGGTGTAGACACTCCATTTTTTACCGTCCTCAAGACTTGGACGTCACCGCTTGAACACTCGGTGGTTACTCATGTCTGTGTTTCGTTTTGAGTTCCCGGAGGTCTCGGCTACGCGCCTTGCCTCAGGATCTCTCAACTCGACTGTTCTATGTTCGGTTTTGCACCAAACACTTGTGTTTTTGTTTCTGAGGGTATAGAGTAGCTTGTTAGCTACCCCTGACACCCACCGGCCATCCTTTTGGCCGGTGACTGCCTTTTCTGGCCGGTGGCACCTTTTTACCTCTTTCAGGCATGGTGCATGCCAGCTGTGCCAGCTGGAATGCACCAAACCTGCCCCGGGGCATACATGTGGCTGTTTTGCCCCTTTTGCACCCTTTGGTCTAGCTTCTTGAGGAAGCTTGACCCTTTGTCAAAGCTTCCTCAAGAAGCTTGCCAGCTGTCCTGGCTTCCTCCAGAAGCCTTGACCTTCTTGCCCCCTTGCCCCTTCTTATTTTAGCTTCTTTGAGAAGGTTCAAGCTTTTGCATTGCCTATATAAGACGTCTTCCTTCTCCAATGTTAGGGTTAGAACAAAAAACCAGAGATTATACATACATATATCTGCCATATACTCTCTCTCTCTCTATATATATATCCCTCTCTTTCATCCTTGTGTGTGTTTGGAAGCCTAAAAAGTGTGTTTTGACCTTGGTTTTGCACTAATATACACACCATTACACCATACTTCGACTTTGAGAGGCTTGGAGGGTTTGTTCTTGAGTTTTTGGACTGGTTTTGACCAAAAGAAGGAGGCTACACCTGCTGTTCATCAAGGGTTTTTCAAGGGTAACCTTTCTACTTTAGATTCCCCAATCTTGCACTAGATTTTTTCCTATCTTGCATACTGATTTAAGCTTTGTGTATAACTGAAAAAAGTCTTGTATTTTCATGCTTAAGATACTTCATTAAGGTTGTTTTGTGGTTTGGGGTCGATCTCCCCCTCTTAGGCCTTGTTTGGCCCTTTTTGTCCCTTCCTTTTGGAGCTTTGGTTACCTTTGTGTATTGGCCTTCTCACCACTGAAATCCAGTGGATTTTCAGTGGTGAAGGAGGGGTTTTGAGGTCTTGCATAGGGGAGGGACGCCCCTCTCCCTTTGTCTCTCTCTTGTCCTTGTTTTTGGCTCATAAGGGTAGCATACATGATTAGTTATTCTTGGCTTCATTTCAGAGGTTTTTGAGTGTTGTTGGGGCATAATATGTTTCTGTTTTTGGTCGGATCCATACCCCCTTGCATGCTTAATATACTTGCTTTGTATTCCCTTATTTGGCCTAGAAATGCATCATGCATGTAACCCACCATGCCCTCATGTTTTGGCCTAACTTTGTGAAGTTCTTAACCATGTCTTACCATGCTTGAGGTCTGTTGGGTGCTGTTTTGACCATATTTGCCATGTTTAGTATAGCCTCTTTACATTTGGGCTTGTGAGTCTTGAGGATGTGAGTCTTGAAAATGCTTGAGTTGGGTGGTTTCATTAATTTAGAGTTATTTCCCATGATATTTCAGTCCCTAATCCATGCTTGTATGCTTACATTCATCATCCCTTTCATGCCTCGAAGGGTTGTTCTTTTGTGCCTTGGAAAGGGTCATAATGCATGCCTTGTGTTTAAGTCATTTGAGCTGTCATATCAGTGGGTTTTGGGGGTCCCTTTTGCATGCTAAAACTCTATTTTTGGTTGTTTAGTCCATGCCATGAGTGGTTGGGGTGGGTGTTAAGTAATGCTCCCATTTGTAGCCTTGAATGCCTTTCATTTTGCATCTATTCTCTAGCATGATTTGGCCTCATCATTCACATTTTTTTTTAGAAGTTAACATGAGTGTTTAATGCCCATGCTTACCTCCTTTGAGTGTTCTTAAGAGTAGCCTTCCATGCTTGGGTTTTTGGCTCATTAGTGTGTTTGTTTGCATGAGCACTTGTCCACCATTTTTGGTACTTTTGGCCACTGTTTATGGCAAGGCTGAGGTCTGCCCTTTATGGTTTAAGTCCACCATTACATGTTTGTTATATGTTTATTACGTATTTGGCTCATTATGTGTTACCACATGCTAGTCCCATTGCGTATTCGTCCATGTTTACTACATTGCATGTTGCATGCTTTAGTACATTATACATTAGCATGTTTAGTTTGCATTGCATTTGGCATGCCTTGCTTACTTAGCTTCATGTTGCATCTTTGAGCCAAGTTGGCATATATGCATTGCATTTGTTTGGTTTGGGGTGTCAAGCCAAACTTGAGGGGCGAGGAGTGTTTGTACTCCAAGTGACAAAACACGTCTCAATCCTCGGTCGCCGATGCCTTTGATCTCAATATGATAAGGCGTTAGCTTTCATTTGATTGTTGCATGCATTCACATTGAACGGCAAACTTGGCCTCTTAGGCCATCATGCATGATTGATGGCCCGAGAGTCGAGGGCCATGCTCCCTTGAGTCCATTGCATGATAGGGAGTGTGGCCATGCTTACATTTGCTTGAAATTCCATGCCATACACTGCTTGCCCTCTGTTGCTGTCAAAACTGATTTCTGCAGGAAGTTTTGGCCGGCCGGCCATCTCTAGTGCCGACCGGCCATCAATGAATGGCCGATAGCTTTATCAGTGGCCGGTGACAATTTCCCATGGCCGGTGGCCATTCCTCCCAGCCGGTGGTGTTCCACAGTGTGCATAGAACCTGTCCTGAGACTTGTGCAGTCTTCAGAGGAGCTAGGCAGTGAAAACAGAGGCAGCAATGCTATGGCAGCGAGCTTCCGGGCAGTACGAGTCAAGCATGCATCATCCAAATATTTTGAAGGCGGGGCTGTGGCCATTTTTAATTCTGCATTTAATTTGTTAATTAAATAAGGGTTCTGTAATAATTAATTAAGTAGTTAATTATTTGTTCGGTTATGTAATATTTATTCGGACCCTCCGAGCGAGGGCAATTGTGTAATAAGTGTGCGTGAGTGTGTGCATGTCTTCCAATCCCACGTCTTTCTTCCCTTTTATTTACCCGCTTATGATGGTAGACTAGGGCATATTTAATTTAGCATACCTTATGCTATGCATGCGTGCATCCATTCATTTGTCCTACATGCACCGGGCTCGGCACATCATGCTAACTGCATTTGTATTTCAATTACAAGTTGAGTACTTGTTAATTGCAGCATTTCACATGCCATCTTTAGGATAGCCGAGCCTATTGTAGTTGCATCTTGCATGTGTTGCATTAGCCATCTTAACATGAACTAGGATCATACATATGATTGCTAACTAGTTTCTGTTTTGGCTTGGAGTACTAGGTGAGCTTTTTATGCTTTAGCATACCGCATGCATGTGAGTGTTGCCATAATAGCATGATTACCATGAGGCTAGCTGCTTATGTGATGTAATTGCTTGAATGCCTGTGGATGGAGGTTGAATTACCTAAATTGGAATAATGCATCAAAACTGTGAGTTTTAAGCCCACTGGTAGTGGCAAAACCATCTTTTCTAAAGCCCACTCGAGGGTGGCAAAACCTATATTTTAGCCTACTTGCGAGTAGCAAACCATTTTCAAAACAAACATGAAATGTTTTGTTCCAATTTAGGCGATTTGGTCTATACTTGTTTGCTGTGCGCATAACATAGTAATTCTAGGCTAATAACCGGAATAAGAACGATAATGTTTTCAAAACAAGATATCACGGTTAGTAGAGGCCGATCTTGATCGGCGAGAGGGGGTGCTCATAGCTGACCTTCCCCAATCGTACCCAAGTTCCCGAGCCGAGGCAACTTTGGTGATGACGGACACGTGGCCTTTGGCAACGAGTCAGGGTTTCCTAAATTTCCCAAAAATAAAATATTATTGGCGACTCTGTATCTGGCAAAGCAGTCCATGTTTGGCACTTCTTCTAAAAATCTGTTTCTCAAAACGATTTGCCGGATTTGGACTCTTTGGTTCAGATTAAGAACCGTGACATTGAGTCCGAACTGTAGTGGCCCAAAATGAACAGAACGGGACTCATCCTCCGGGGCGTTTGGGACGTCTACAGTTTCTGGCGACTCTGCTGGGGAGTTAGAGAGCTTGACTCGAACTCGTGATATCCTGTTTTGGTTTCACTTATGTATTTCTTTGCATTGCATGTGCATTGGTGCGCCTAGGACACCGTGTTGGCCATCTGCTATTCCTGAGCGGTTTGCCGGAGGCTTGACTTTGTCAAAGCATGCCATAAGGCTAACCGGTTGCGGGCTCTGCCAGTATGGGAACACAAACCCCGGTTTTACCGGGGCACCCTTTCGACCATTCGACCTAGTGCACATCGGAATCCATAGTGACCATTCCAAACTAGGACAGGTTGCTTACCCGATATAGGTTGTTTGAAACCGCTGCGTGCGTAGTGAAACCCTAGCTCCTGACAAAATAGGACAGGGAAACCCTACCCCAACATAGGGGTATTTTGGCTCTCCTTTACGTGCTATGTGCTTTTAGAGTGTATCTCTACAGGAACACACATATTAGTTTGCAAGTTTGGGTATCAGGCCTGCGGGCATCAGTGTTTTTGGGGAATTAGTTATCTGCGGATATCAGATTCAGACTTTGGGGCAACAATTTGGAAGCAGTGATCAGTGATTAAGAAACAGTGTATTCAGCTTATTGGCAGGATGTTGTGATACTCGATTGTGTGTTGTGTATTTATTTTACGTCGTTACGCTGTCCATATGTCTGTTTATTTATTTCCTTATACGCTTTATTTATCTTCTTGCTAGGTAGTTGAGCACAATTGCTTCTGACCCAGTAGATATTTCCCAAGCACTCTGGACTAGAGGTCGTCGACTCCATCGATCTGAGGATCTGGTAGACGGACAACCAGTGTACCACTCTCTACCCCGTTACTAGACGGAGGGCAGTTAGGCAGAGGACATCAGTTCAGCAGTCAGTTCAGAGGGCCTTATCTACCCCACCTGAGTACAGTAGGGATCAGGGTTCTGTTTCACCTACAGAGAGGGAATATATACCGGTAATTCAATCAGATCAGAACAGTATGGCCAGCTTAGAGGAGATGGTGCGCCAGCTTAGGAGAGCATGAAAAAATGCAGCAGATGCTGTCCGACAGGCAGAGTTCGCAAGCAGCAGGCCACGGTTATGAATGAACAAGCAGAGTTAATCGTGAGGTTACAAACAGCAAACCGGAGCATCTGCTTCGCAGCAAGCTCCTCCCCCGCCAGGAGTTCCAACCCTCGGGGAGACAGCTAATGTTCAGAATGATACAGACATTCCACAGGACAGCCTCCACCCCGGTCCTACCCCAAATCCAACCCCAGTTATCTAAAAAACCACCAACCTACCGGACTCTCCTTTGAGTTCGAGACAGACCCCACAGCACTGAAGTTGAGCAAGCTTGAAAACTGTTCAAGAGATCCCAGGGAGTCAAGACCATCCCTGACATTGAAGATGGATATACCGACGCAGCTGTGACGCTGCCTGACAGATTCAAAATGCCTCATATCGACCGATTTGATGGGTTTGGTGACCCCATGGTACACCTGAGATTGTTTTCAGATATTTTAAGGCCAATGGGCCTCACCACACTGCAGAAGCTGTCTCTGTTCGGCCGGACCCTGTCGGGTGTGGCGGCCATATGGTATGCCAAATTGGAAGATGACGTAAAGAGAAAGTGGGACGAGATGGCTGAGGCCTTCATCGCGCAATACTCATATAATACACAAATCGAGATTACGACCCGTGATCTCGAGACAACGAGGCAAGAGCCCAAAGAGAGCTTCTCAGAATTCGTGACCAGATGGAGGGCCAAGGCTTCGATGATGACCTTAAGGCCCACAGACAAAGATCAGATTCGGATGATTGTGCGCAATCTTCAGCCGAAGTTAATGCAAAAGATGATTGTACTCCCCTTTCCTACCTTTTCCGATCTACATGAAATGGGGGTACAGATTGAAGACGCCTTGAAGCAAGGCTTAATTGATAATGACCGGGAACAACCCCGAAGAACTTTCAACCGCAACACTAATGCGGGCCCGAGCGGCGCTACAACTACCAGGACCTCCGAAGTGAGTATGGTCACCACCAACCCCCCTCCAAGAACCATGGCAGCCACGCCATTCTCCGGCGCGTCGGAAGCCATCCACAAACAGCCAAATACCCACCCAAAATACAAGAACCTTCGCTCCACTGTATATGCCCTGTCCAAAGCTCTGGGGGTTCTAATCAGAAAAGGGCACTTGAAGCCCCTAGAGCCGCGGCCATTACCAGAAAAACTCCCCCTACCCACAATCCAGCCAAGTATTGCGCATTTCACCAACAGCACGGTCATGACACCGATCTGTGCTACCGATTGCGTCATGAGATTCAAGATCTCATCGATAACGGGGTGATTATGCCTCCCGAGAAACCCAATGTCACAAACAAACCCTCTCCCTACACATAACCAAGCTCCACCTCCCAAAAGAATCAATTTCATCCAGACTGGGGTCGTGTCTTACGATCCTAGCATCTATATCACTCCTTCCCACCTACCTAGCCGGAGGTGTTCCTTCCCAACTGCACTGACTTGTGCATGATGGACATCTCCATAACCCAACCTAAGCCCATGGTGGTGACTGTCAAGGACGGAAGATGGGAGATTTCAGAGGAGAAGAAGGTTATTGAGCCAGAGTTTGAGAAATCTGGGAGTTCTGTTGAGAAAATGTACAGTCCGAGCGACTACATTTCGTCAATAGGCCAGGATAGACTAGAAGTAGAATTGCCGACGGAGGCAGAGCTGTGTGCGATCCAAGGGGATGGTTTGGGACAGAGAACAGATAATCTGACGGTTGTGGAAGAGGACCTTGCCAATCTCCAGTTTTACAGTGACCAAGATCCAGGGGACGCAGCAGTCAACGGGTTCGATTATGAGGAATCAGTAGAGGCTATCGGGTGGTTGGATGATCAACCAGATATCGTGGAAGAGTTCCAACCAGGACAGGGCCCGGCAGGGGCAAGAATGTCAGTGACGGTGGAAGGGTCGAGAAGACAGAGTACATCGCCGGAGAGCGCCGGTGTCAAGAATTTCGCTAGGATTGGAGCATTTTGAATACAGGAATTATTGAACAGCCAGCTATATTGACACAGTCGGAACATGAGAGATTTGAAGATTCTGAGAGAATCAGGAAGGCAAAGGCCCATGTGGGGACTGAAATTGCTATGAGCACAAAAACAGAGAATGCTGCGAGCATAGGGATGGAAGGTACTGCGAGTACGAAAACAGTCATACCAGAGCTGGACAGGTGTCTGTCGGCTGCAGATGGAATGTGGTAGGCGGACGACGATTTATGTCTTGCCCACACGGATGAAGATTGGGGGAACGACTAACCCGACGACACCTGGTACATTGGAGAAGTCAACCATATGACAAGGAGCGGGCGGTACTTCAAACCCCCGCACCTAGATCAACCAGAGGCTTCTGGGAAAGACAAGGAGACTGAGAAACAGAAGGAGAAACAACTTGAAGAGGAGGCTGCGCTTAAACAGTTAAAAAAGATACAAGCAGACATCTCCATCTGGGGACTGCTTATGGCATCACGAGTGCACAGATAGGCTGTCTTATCAGCCATGGACAAGGCCAAGCTTTCGATAGAAACTACGCCAGAACAGCTGGTGAGATTAGTCTTTTCGGGAGGAGCTACCCCGACGCTGACTTTTTCTGACAAAGAATTGCCACCCGAGGGGGTAAACCACAATAAGCCACTCTACATCTCTGTGGAGTGTAAGAATAAATGAATACCGGTGGTTCTTGTTGATACCGGATCCGCCATCAACGTCTGCCCAGCAAGAACAGCATATGCGATTGGTTTGAAAACCGCGGATTTTGTACCACACAGCCCAGGTAATTCGGGCATACGACAACACGAGTAGAGAAGTCATGGGGATGGTAAAAACTCAGACTAAAGTTGGGCCGGGACAGCATGAGATAGATTTCCATGTCTTAGAGGTTCCTGCAACTTTCAAGCTTGCTTTTGGGGCGGCCGTGGGCATCAGGTAAAGGCGGTATCGTCCACCTTACATCAAATGGTGAAGTACCCCTATGGGAAGGGAGTAGCCATTGTCTTTGGAAATTCATCAATTCACCCACCGCCGGAGGTATCTACGCCTGTTCTAGAAATTGAGCATGGTATGGAGGACGTGTTTCATATCAGGTTTTACCCTAGCTGAGTCTCGGGTTGTACAGAACATCATGGCTGCTAACAGGGGGATATATGTCAGTGCTCAAGCAGTATACCTCATGAACAAGCTCCAACACATCCTCGGGATGGGATTGGGAAAGAGTGGCCGGAAGGGCGTCGCAGCATTGGCTGAGGTGCCACACAACCCACACACCTTTGGCTTGGGTTATCTGCCCACCAAAGAGGATTGGGTAAGGAAAGGGAAGGAAATAGCTAGAAGAGCCAGAGCGAAACAGGCTGGGAAGCCTTTTGAGCTGATGCATAGGCCTATTCAGGGTACCCTAAACGGACGCTTCGTCCGGGAGGGGGAAGACTTTCCGTTTTGCGGCTTCCCAGAGCCGTGGCTGAATGCCGAAGGGAGACGTGTGCCGGGGTTCGAAATTTTCTTTGACCTACAATTATCTGGGGATGATGTTGCCAGAGAGCAGACAGACCCGACAGTTGAGGTTGAATAGAGCAAGGGATTGGAGTCTGAGGACGTTGAGATTGAAATGGAGGTAGCACTGGCATGTCTACTTTCAGATCCTCCGATCGAACAGAAGTGCTTGGGGGATAACTCCTCGGTGTCCATGATCGGGAATGAAACGGCTGCGGGCCTACCATCAAATATTTTGGATGCATCCATCGCACCCTCCCTCGTTTGGCAGTACGAAGAGGGATTTTTGTCGAGCAGCACCGGGTCAGGTAGTGAGCCGGAATCTGATTCCACCGAGTCTTGTGAGTCGGAATCAGGTTCCAGCTCAACTGAGTCTGAGTCCGGTATTCCTGGGGGTGATAACCCGGATGCCACAGTCCTGTCCAGGTCGTCTTTTTCTTTCTCTTTTGAGTCTGTCGTAACAAAAGAATCGGATGGTTTGGAAGTACATAATGAGAATGATATGGATGTGGTTTCTGAGTACTTCTCTGTGCCTTTGATATATTGCTTGAATCAGGACTTTCAAAATTTTGACAAAAACGACGAGGAAGAAATTCCTCCGGTTTTGCAACGATTAATTGATCAAGAGCAGGAAAGATTTGTTAAAGCTTTAGTTGATGAAATCACTACTGTAAGTATTGGTACTGAGAAGGTGTAGACACCCCATTTTTGACCGACCTTAAGACTCAGACGTCACCGATTGAGCGCTTGGTGATGTTGCATATTGTGCTCGTTCAGAAGTCTCAGAGTCGCGGCCGTGCGCCCTGCCTCCGGACTTCCGAACCCTCTTCTGTGCTTTGTCTCGGTTTGCGAACCAGACTCGGTTTTCTCTGTTTTCTTTCCTGAGGAAAGGGAGTAGTCCTGTAGACTATTTCTCGGTGGCCGTGGGCTACTTTTCGTGGCCATAGGCCATTTTGCCCATTTCGGAGCCCGGTTCCCGGTTTTCGGAGCCGTCAGGCCATGTGCCTCGGTTCAGGACCGCCCAACCATCTCCGATTCCTCCGGTTCTTGGCAAGTGCCTCTGTTTTATCATACCAAGGCACACTGGGGTCTCAGATACCCACTTCGTGGCCAAACACCACTTTCGGTGCTTAACGGCCGGTTTTCGGGCCTCGAACCTCGCGGTTTGGGCCCCGAGCATTCATTTTGCATTAGTTTTTGTTCAATTTTGGCAGGTACCTCTGTTTTAGCACCAGGAAGATCACTGGAGGGTGGGAGGCCAGCAATTATCTCAGATAACCAGTTATGCTTCTCCGGCGCCCGTTTTTCTCACTTCCGGGCTAATGTTGAACACCCTAGGCCCATTTTCTTCCAACCACAACCACATATCTGTGATGAGGGAACCTGGGAGGACACCAAAAAGTGGTGGTCGGCCAGTATTTGTGTTTTTCAATTTTGAGCCTCTCCTTCAAGTTCAATGTTGTGACTCCTGTTTCAGAGTTGCCAAATTCCAACCTTGGAACCTTGTTCTACACACCTGGGAGGACACCAAGGTGTGGTGGTCGGCCAGCAATTTTTGACTTCATTTTTGGCCATGGCCGGCCGGCCAGGGGGAGTGGCTGGCCGACCAGTTGGGGTGGCCGGCCGGCCACCTTCAAGAAAGTTACCTGGCCGGCCAGCTTTCTGCTTTTCACCTCTTTACAGCTGTCCAGCTGCTTTTTGAAATATCTCACCCCTCCGGGGGATATTTTGGGAGGGAAAGCTTGGATGCATTTCCCTCCCCTTTTACACCCTTTCTTGCCTATTTAAGGGGCTGGACAGCTCCTTCCCTAGGGTTAGAAAATTCTTCTCAAGACTTGATCACCATTTGGCTCCATCTCTATCTCCAAAACCTCCAAAATCTTCGAAGTTTAGGGCCTTTTGTTCATCATCTCCTAGCACCACCAACACCACTTCATTTCCAGCAGCAAGGAGGAGTTCTTGGGAGGTTTAGAAGCAACTTTCATCAAGCAAAGAGTCACAAAAGGCTTGTCTCCAAGGGTAAGCCTCTAGTTCTTTTTTTCTAGCATTTTCTTGGATCAATTCTTTACCCTACTTGCTCTTAGTTTTGGGCTCCAACCCCTACTGATTGTAGGCTCATTTTGAGCCCCTCTACAACATTGTAGAAGGGCTCAACTCTGTTTGGTATCTCTATCATGCTCTTCCTTCAATACCTCTCTTTATGCCAATATTTTGCATGCTTTGTTTGGCTTTTGAGTTATCTGTTTTCGAGCATGAAATATACTGTGAGTGGGCCTATTTTGAGCCTCTCTTCAATATTGAAGAAGGTCTCAACCATGTTTAGTGGTTCTATCATGCACTTGCTTTGTAATTCTTCCAATTTACCGTAAAATTGCATGATTTCTTTAGCCTATTTTAAGTCTGATTTTGAGCATGTCATTAACTGAGATTGAGCTTCTTTTGGGTCCCTCTACATTATTGTAGAATGGATCAACTTGGTTTGGGGTCTCCATGTTACACTTGCCTTTATATCTCTCTTTGACCCCACTTTGCATGCCTTTTTAAGCTTATCTAGCTTCTGATTTGAACCTTCATCAGGCTATGAAAGAGCCTTGTTTTGGCCTTCTCATGATGTTTGGTTAAGGGTCTTAGGCCATTTGGTGCATGCTTTTGGTACTTCATGTAATACCATCTTTAATTCCGTAAAATTGCATGCTTTGTTAGGCTTGCTTAGCTCCTGTATTCAGCCTTCATCAGGCTTAGAAAGTGTCTTAGAATGGCCCATTATTCATGTTTTGTTAAGGGTCCAAAGTTTTTTGGTGTATGCTTATGGTACCTCATGTTATAGCCTTCGTTGGCTCATTATTTTGCATGCTTTGTTTATCATATCTACACACTGAATTGGGGGATTTCATCTCTTGTAAATATGCATATTTTTGGTCCCTCTTTAATGTTGTAGAACTGTTTTTTTCAGTTTGAGTATTGTATATACTACTTGCTTTGTAATTCCCCTCTTTTTCCCCATTTTTGCAAGTTAGTTTTACCATACTCGTGGTTATTATTTAGCCTTTCTTTGTACTGAAAAAATGTTATTTTAGGGGCTGCCTTGCTACTGTTTTACATATCATGTGTCAATTATGCATGTTTAGTAGGGCTGTAGGCCATTTCGGATGCATTACATCGCATTTCGGGCATCGGGTGTAATTTTGTCATAATTCGGGGGCTATTTGTGCATCATTTTAGCTGCTGAAATTGGCATTTTCCATATGCCATATGTCACATCTCATTCGCATGTCATTTCTGTGCCTTAGGGCCATGCCTCGGTTTGCGTGCCCGTGTGCACGCATTTCGAGGCACTTCATTTTTGTCTCTCGGCAGCTTATGTGAGTGCGGTTGAGGCCCTCTCATGTTAGTGTAAGCCCAATTTGCATTCCGTATGTCATTTGCATTGCGTATGTCATCGCCTCGGTTTGCGTGCCCGTGTGCACGCATTTTGAGGCACCCCTTTTTCATCTCACGGCCTCCCGTGTGAGTGTGGCTGAGGCCCTCTCATGTTGGTATAAGCCCAATTTGCATCGTGTATGTCGTTTCATGCTTTAATGCATCGCCTCGGTTTGCGCGCCGTGGGCACGCATTTCGAGGCATCTCTTTTTATCCGACGGCCTCCCGTGTGAGAGTGGCTGAGGTCCTCTCATGTTGGTATAAGTCCATTCTGCATTCCGTATGCCATTTTAGATCTTTTGCATTCCGTATGCCATTTTCTCGGTTTGTGTGCCCGTGGGCACGCATTTCGAGACATCTCATTTTAGCCTCATTACATATCACTTCCATGCCATTTCATGCTCCGTATGCATCGCCTCGGTTTGCGCACCCGTGGGCACGCATTTCGAGGCACTTCTTTTTTTTATCCGACGGCCTCTTATGTGAGTGTGGCTGAGGTCCACTCGTGTTAGTGTAAGTCCATTTGCATTGCGTATGACATTTTATGCCTTAGAATCATTTTCTCGGTTTGCGTGCCCGTGCGCACGCATTTCGAGGCATCTCATTTTCACAGCATTGTGTATGCTAGGATTGTATATTAGCGACATTTCATGCATGTCATGCATATTGCATCGTGTTCGGGATAGGAGTTAGCCGGGCACGGGAAACGAGGCACGTTTCGTAGTCCGAGTGACGGAACGAGTCTCAATTCCCAAGTCACCGACACTCCGGATTACCCCCATGATGGAGTTAGGTTTTGTTATAGCATTCATCTGCATTGCACCCTATATTGAGTTGTGTAATCCGATTCCTCGGCCATCATGCATCGGTATGCGTGATTGGTGGCACGAGGATCGAGGCATGCATATATTTGTGAAATACATTGCTGTGCCCTTTTCCTGCTCTCTGTTGCAGCATACCAGGAATCAGTAACTTTTCAGAGTATGGCACGCATTTCGAGAAACATTGCAAACAGAGTCTAAATTGGGCATCCCAGTGGATTTCCGCGCAAAGGCATCCGGCATACATCATTCATCGGAAGCGAGGCAGCCCCTGGCTTGCAAGCCAATTTTAAAGCTTTCTTAGTTTAATTTGTTAATTAATTAGGAATCTGTATTATTTCGGACTGTATTATTCTTTTATTTCGGATTGTATTATTATTTATTCGGACCCTCTGCGCGAGGGCAATGTTGTAATAAGTGTGGGTGAGTGTGATGTATGTCTTCCAACCCCCATTTCTTTCTCCCTTTTATTTACCCGCTTACGATGGTTAGATATAGGGCATATTTCAAATAGCATACAGTATGACAGCATGTTTGCATCATTCATCTGTTTTGCATGCACCGGGCTCGGCGCATCATACAAACTGCATTTGTATTTCAATTCCTAATTGAGTACTTGATAGCTGTAGCATTTCATATGCCATTTTAGAATAGCCGAGCCTGCCATAGTTGCATTTTTGCATGCGTTGCATTAGGCAATTCTGTATAAATTAGGATCATGCATGATTTCTAATCAGATTTTTGTTTTTGGCTCGGAGTACTCGGTGAGTTTTATGCTTTAGCATCTTTGCATGCGTGTGAGTGTTGCCATGAATAGCATGCTTGCCATGAGGCTATGTGCTTATGTGATATAACTGCCTTGAATGCATGTGGGTGGAGGTTGTGTTACTTGGATTGGACAATTCATCAAATGTTTGTTTTAAGCCTACTAGATAGTGGCAAAATCATGTTTTCTAAGCCCACCTGAGGGTGGCAAATCCGCGTCTTAGCCTACCTGCGGGTAGCACCATCAAACCATTTTCAAACAAACAAACATGAAATGTTTTGTTCCAATTCAGGTGACTCAGTCTATACTTATTTGCTGCGAGCATCACATAGTAACCTAGGCTAAATAACCGGAATAAGAACTCACAATGTTTTCAAAACAGATATCATGGTTAGTAGAGGCCGGTCTTTGACCGGGCGAGCGGGGGTGCTCACGAAGTGACCTTCCCCAATCGTACCCAGTTCCCGAGCCGAGGCAACTTTGGTGATGACGGACACGTGGCCTTTGGCACCGAGTCAGGGTTTCCTAAATTTCCCGTTTAAAAAATATTTAGGTGGCGACTCTGTATCGGCGAAGCAGTCCATGTTTGGCACTTCTTTCAAAAAATCTGTTTTCAAAACGATTTGCCGGATTTGGACTCTTTGGTTCAAGATTAAGAACCGTGACATTTGAGTCCTTGAACTGTAGTGACCCCAATATGAAAGAACGGACTTAACCCTCCCGGGGCGTTCGTGGACGTCTACAGAAGGACCCGCGGCTGGTCCAGATCGGGTCCACGTTGTCTTCGGAGGAACGCAAGCGCTTAGTCGCTTTATTAAAAGATTTCAAAGATGTTTTCGCGTGGTCCTACGAAGACATGCCTGGAATCGATCCTGAGATTGTACAGCACCGGATCCCTCTTGACCCTGAGGCCGGACCTGTTAAACAAAAACTCAGAAGGATCCGCCCTGACTGGGCTATCAAGATTAAGGAAGATGTCACCAAGCAAATCGATGCGGGCTTTCTGCTGGTGTCCGAATACCCGACTTGGTTGGCCAACATTGTTCCAGTACCAAAGAAAGATGGTAGGATCAGGGTGTGCGTGGATTTCAGGGACTTGAACAGAGCCAGTCCGAAGGACGACTTTCCCTTGCCACATATTGATGAGTTGGTGGATTTCACAGCGGGGCATGCTTTGCTTTCGTTTATGAATGGCTTATCAGGCTATAATCAGATAGTAATGGCACCCGAAGACCGGGAGAAGACCGCTTTCACCACTCCGTGGGGGACTTACTGCTACATAGTGATGCCATTTGGGTTGAAGAATGCCGGAGCAACATATCAACAGCCGCGACTACGATATTGCATGACATGATCCACAAAGAGGTTGAGGTGTACGTGGACGATATGATTGTCAAGTCCAAAGAAAGAGAGGGCCACTACACCGCCTTGCAAAAGTTTTTCCAAAGGATCAAAGAATTTCGGTTGTGATTGAATCCTCAAAAGTGTACGTTCGGTGTTACAGTAGGGAAAATGCTGGGGTTTCTAATTACACAAAAGGGCATCGAAGTCGACCCTTCCAAAATCAAGGCCATCTTAAAATGCCACACCAATGACTGAAAAGGAGGTGCGAGGCTTTCTAGGTAAAGTGCAATTCATAAGACGGTTATATCTCAAAATTAACCTTGACTTGTGAACCACTTTTTGGTCTCCTGAAGAAAGGAAAGAAATTCCAATGGGACGGCCGATGCCAAGCTGCTTTTGAACAGATCAAGAAATACTTACAGAACCCACCCGTGTTGTCACCGCCAGAACCGGGGAGACCGTTGATAGTGTACCTTTCAGTAACCGAAACTACAATGGGCTGTATGCTCGCACAAGAATCGGAGGATAAGGTGGAGAGGGCCATCTACTATCTGAGCAAGAAGATGTTGGAGTATGAAACTCGCTACACACCGTTGGAGAAGGCTTGCTTAGCCTTGGTATGGGCTACCAGGAAGCTGCGGCACTACCTGTTAGCTCACTCCGTAATGTTGGTTTCACGACTGGATCCCATCAAATATCTTTTCGAGAAACCGGCACTTACGGGTAGGCTAGCTCGTTGGTTGCTGTTGCTTTCTGAATTCGATCTGAAATATGTGACACGCAAGTCAGTCAAAGGGAGAGAGCAGTGGCAGAGTTCTTAGCCGATCATCCAGTGGAAGGGGGTGAAGCAGTTGAGTACTTATTTCCAGATGAGGCCATTTTGCACATTGAAGATGAAGCTTGGACGATGTACTTTGACGGAGCGTCAAACCAGCATGGGTATGGGATAGGAGTATTGTTGATAGCACCCAACAACTCCCGTATTCCTTTAGCATTCAAAGTCTCGAACAACGAAGCAGAATATGAGGCATGCATTGCCGGTCTAGAAGCAGCCCTGGAACTAGAGGCAAAACGGTTGGACGTCATCGGGGACTTGAACCTTGTTGTGTCTCAAGCAAAAGGAGACTGGAAAGTCAAAGAAGAAAAGATGATAATGTACCACCAGACCTTGGATTTGTTAATTCCTCGGTTTGAGAAGCTAAATTTTGCTCATCTAGCAAGAGAGAACAACAGGTTCGCGGATTCACTAGCAACTCTATCTTCCATGATAGACATCCCGTTTGGAGTCCGGATGCGTCCGGTCATCATTGACCAGAAGTTTGCGCCAGCGTATGAATCAATTGCTGCCATAGGTGAGGTTCAGGACGACAACCCTTGGTATTACGACATTTGGAACTTCTTGGAGAAAGAGACGTATCCACCAGGGGCAAATGCCAAAGATAAAAGGGCAATCAGAAGAATGGCTGTCCAGTTCATCATCTGCGGGGGTAAGCTGTATAAGAGAGGTCATCTGGGAATGCATAAGTTGTGTGTAGAAGCTGAAGAGTCGAAGCGCCTGATGGAGGCCATCCATGGAGGAGAATGTGGTGCGCATATGAATGGAGTAATGTTGGCTCGGAAGATCCTCAGACAAGGTTACTACTGGTCTACCATGGAGAAGGATTGTATCGGCTTTGTTCGACGATGCCACAAATGTCAGATCCATGCAAACCGCATGAACATCCCGCCGTCGAAGCTGTACAATATGACTTCACCATGGCCATTTTCAGTTTGGGGAATCGATGTGATCGGGGCTGTCACTCCGAAGGGGTCGAATGGGCATGAGTTCATCCTGGTCGCGATAGATTATTTTACAAAGTGGGTTGAGGCCCAATCCTATGCGGTGTTGAAGGCTTCACATGTTGCTAAGTTTATCAGAAACAACATCATCTGTCGCTACGGAGTCCCAAACGAGATTATTTCAGACAATGGTTCCCACTTCAAGAAAGAAGTAATTGACTTATTGGAGAAATACAATGTGGCTTTTCATAAGTCATCAACATACCGGCCGCAAACCAATGGAGCGGTTGAGGCCGCCAACAAGAACATCAAACACATACTGCAGAAGATGATGGAAACCTACCGGGACTGGCCAGATAAGTTACCTTTTGCTGTGTGGGGCTACCGGACTTCAATCAGAACTTCTACTGGGGCGACTCCGTATTCATTAGTCTATGGGATGGAGGCCGTTCTACCTATCGAGATTGAGGTTCCGTCATTGCGAGTGTTGGCTGAGTGTCAAATAGCCGAAGCAGATTGGCAGCAGAGTAGGTTTGAGGAACTCATGCTCTTCGATGAGAGAAGACTGAAAGCACTGTACCATGTTCAAGGTTATCAGCGCAGAATTGCCCGGGCTTTCAACAAGAAGGTTAAGTCCAGGAATTTAAAGGAAGGGGATTTGGTACTTAAGGACAACCGAGCTCCCATCCACGACCCAAGGGGCAAATTCA
>JAPPVO010000003.1:79500485-79673904 GCA_030407325.1 Camellia japonica
CGTGCACATGGGCACGCAAACCGAGGCGTGGCCCTAAGGCACAGAAATGACATGCGAATGAGATGTGACATATGGCATATGGAAAATGCCAATTTCAGCAGCTAAAATGATGCACAAATAGCCCCCGAATTATGACAAAATTACACCCGATGCCCGAAATGCGATGTAATGCACCCGAAATGGCCTACAGCCCTACTAAACATGCATAATTGACACATGACAGGTAAAACAGTAGCAAGGCAGCCCCTAAAATAACATTTTTTCAGTACAAAGCAAGGCTAAATAATAACCACAAGTATGGTAAAACTAACTTGCAAAAATGGGGAAAAAGAGGGGAATTACAAAGCAAGTAGTATATACAATGCTCAAACCAAAAAAAACAGTTCTACAACATTAAAGAGGGACCAAAAATATGCATATTTACAAGAGATGACATCCCCCAATTCAGTGTGTAGATATGATAAACAAAGCATGCAAAATAATGAGCCAACGAAGGCTATAACATGAGGTACCATAAGCATACACCAAACAACTTTGGACCCTTAACAAAACATGAATAATGGTCCATTCTAAGACACTTTCTAAGCCTGATGAAGGCTGAATACAGGAGCTAAGCAAGCCTAATCAAAGCATGCAATTTTACGGAATTAAAGAGGATATTACATGAAGTACCAAAAGCATGCACCAAATGGCCTAGGACCCTTGACAAAACATCATGAGAAGGCCAAAACAAGGCTCTTTCCTAGCCTGATGAAGGCTGAAATCAGAAGCTAGATAAGCTTAAAAAGGCATGCAAAGTGGGGTCAAAGAGAGATATAAAGGCAAGTGTAACATGGAAACCCCAAACCAAGTTGATCCCTTCTACAATAATGTAGAGGGACACAAAATAAGCTCAATCTCAGTTAATGACATGCTCAAAATCAGACTTCAAATAGGCTAAAGAAATCATGCAATTTTACGGTAAATTGGAAGAATTACAAAGCAAGTGCATGATAGAGAGGCCAAACATGGTTGAGCCCTTCTTAAATGTTGAAGAGGGGCTCAAAATAGGCCCACACACAGTATATACCAGGCTCGAAATCAGATCACTCAAAAGCCAAACAAAGCATGCAAATAATGGCATAAAGAGTGGTATTGAAAGAGATGCATCATGGAGACACCAAATAGAGTTGAGCCCTTCTACAATGTTGTAGAGGGGCTCAAAATGAGCCTAAAATCAGTAGGGGTTGGAGCCCAAAACTAAGAGCAAGTAGGGTAAAGAATTGATCCAAGAAAATGCTAGAAAAAAAGAATTAGAGGCTTACCCTTGGAGACAAGCCTTTTGTGACTTCTTGGCTTCAATTTGTTGATCCTTAGCCCTTGAAAACACTCCTTTGCTGCTGGAATGGAGGTGGTGATGGTGAGGCTTAGGGTTGATGAAGGAATGGCCTAGGGGCTTCAAGGTTTTTAGGGTTTTTGGTTATGGAAATGGGAGCTTTTGGAGAGAGGCTTTTGAGATCAAATCTTCCAACCCTAGGGAAGGAGCTGTCCAGCCCCTTAAATAGGCAAGAAAGGGTGTAAAAGGGGAGGGAAATGCATCCAAGCTTTCCCTCCCAAAATATCCCCCGGAGGGGTGAGATATTTCAAAAAGCAGCTGGACAGCTGTAAAGAGGTGAAAAGCAGAAAGCTGGCCGGCCAGGTAACTTTCTTAAGGTGGCCGGCCGGCCACCCCAACTGGTCGGCCAGCCACTCCCCCTGGCCGGCCGGCCATGGCCAAAAATGAAGTCAAAAATTGCTGGCCGACCACCACACCTTGGTGTCCTCCCAGGTGTGTAGAACAAGGTTCCAAGGTTGGAATTTGGCAACTCTGAAACAGGAGACACAACATTGAACTTGAAAGAGAGGCCCAAAAATGAAAAGCACAATTACTGGCCGACCACCACTTTTTGGTGTCCTCCCATGTGCCCTCATCACAAATATGTGGTTGTGGTTGGAAGAAAATGGGCCTAGGGTGTTCAACATTAGCCCGGAAGTAAGCAAAACGGGCGCCGGAAGAGCATAACTGGTTATCTGGGATAATTGCTGGCCTCCCACCCTCCAGTGATCTTCCTGGTGCTAAAACAGAGGTACCTGCCAAAATTGAACAAAAACTAATGCAAAATGAATGCTCGGGGGCCAAACCGCGAGGTTCGGGGCCGAAAACCGGCTGTAGGCACCGAAAGTGGCGTTCAGCCACGAAGTGGGCATCTGAGGCCCCAGTGTGCCTCGTTATGATAAAACAGAGGCACTTGCCAAGAATGAACGAAAATCGAAGCGAAACGAATGCTCGGGGGCCAAACCGCGAGGTTCGGGGCCCGAAAACCGGCCGTTAAGCACCGAAAGTGGTGTTTGGCCACGAAGTGGGTATCTGAGGCCCCAGTGTGCCTCGTTATGATAAAACAGAGGCACTTTCCAAGAACCGGAGGAATCGGAGATGGTTGGGCGGTCCCGAACCGAGGCACACGGCCTGACGGCTCCGAAAACCGGGAACCGGGCTCCGAAATGGGCAAAATGGCCTACGGCCACGAAAAGTAGCCCACGGCCACCGAGAAATAGTCTACAGGACTACTCCCTCCCCTCAGGAAAGAAAACAGAGAAAACCGAGTCTGGTTCGCAAACCGAGGCAAGGCACAGAAGAGGGTTCGGAAGTCCGGAGGCAGGGCGCACGGCCGCGACTCTGAGACTTCTGAACGAGCACAGTATGCAACATCACCAAGCGCTCAATCGGTGACGTCTGAGTCTTAAGGTCGGTCAAAAAATGGGGTGTCTACAGGTAGCACTAACTTTAGCAGATCCAGAAGAAACAGTTCCAACATCCCCACCTTCAGCAGGTGTAGGAGGTTCTGTGGCAGGAAGAACAGAGGGAACATTAGAAGAATTCTTTTTTTGAGGCTTAGGAGCAAGGAGTTCAACCTCATCAGTAAGAGTTCTCGCATTTTGGGCACTTGCATCCAGAGCTATTTCCACTTCGTCCTCAGGATCTTCTTCGGCTTCCTTTACTAGTGGTGAACCCTTCTTCTAAGCCAGAACTGGGTCAAAATACTGGGAATAATCAGAAGTAATCCTAGCCTTAACCAAGGAAGCCTTCCAACCGTCAATAAACAAATCATCCTGAAGCTTATAGATTTGTTGTAGATATTTCTCATTGATATCCTTACAGCATTTGTCCAGTTTCTCCTTTCTTCCTTTTTCAATGCTTCATTCATAGCAAGAGCGAAGGCCAGACCCTCTTGGGACTCTTCTAGTTGGATCTTGGCCAGTTGGATTGCATTCTCAGCAAGATCTTTTTCAATGGTGGGCTTCAAATTCTGGTCAGACATCAACTTCAGTTTTCTCTCCATATCAACAGCCATCTTTAGAGCACCAGAGGCCTTGACAGATTGGATACAAGCCTCAGCCTTGTAAGAATCCATCTTGGCCAAACTTTCATGACAAACTTGGATGGCCTATTGAAGAGAAAAATGATCAAACTCAGTTATAATGCAAGGAACAAAGAAAGCCCAAGCACAAAAAAGCTTACCCTTACAGCGCTAACTACACCAGTACGGATCAGAGAAGCATCATCCAAAGAGTGGAGGAAGGCTATATCCTTGGGCACGGTAAATCCTTTGTTGAGTTGAAAGCCCATTTCAAGAACCTCCATTAAGCTGTCATTCTTGGACACATAGCGGCGGTTGGGGAGCAGTATTTTAGGCTTGAACTGATCCTCAAGAACCTCATAAGACACAGTCTTACTACTTCCTTGTGTCTTAGGGCGTTTCGCAATAGGATCTTCAAGGTCAATAGTAGCAGTCACAAGAGAGGTAGATTACTTCGATTTCACAAATTTGGGGGTCATGGACTCATCAGCACCAGAACCAGCACCAGCAATAGGAACAACGACAGTAGAAAGTGCAGCTCCTACTTCATGTTTCACCTTTAGGAGTTCAGTACCTTTTTGCAGTTTCCTCTTCTTCTTGATAGAGGGATGGCTAATGGTGGTTTTGCAGTCCTTGAAGAATGTCATGCAAGGGTAGCAGCCAAATCCTTAACTTCTACGTCCATAGAGGGGTCAGTAAGGTCAATGACAGAATCAGAAGTTCTTTTAACAAGGCCACTAGTGGAGCTTTCCCATTGCTTCGAGGAAGCTTGGAACGATCACTTTTCATTTTTTAAATAGGAGGTAGAGGACTCAAAACCTGGAAGTTTGGGAGTAGACTTCTCCTCTTCATGAAGGTTCTAGATTTTCTCTAATTCCTCTTGATGAACGACGTATTCATAAAGGTTCTTTAACTACGTTAGTGCTGGGATCTGGTAGAAAGAGAATGAACAGTTAAAAAACAAGTCAGCCATACAAATTCAAGGAAAAAAATAAGGGATATAGAACAGAAAGGACCTGCTCTTCTGAAGGTTTTGGGTACAGCCAGGTATAGGGAGAGCTCTCAAATTCCCAGTTCCCAGAGATTGTCACAATATCCTCCTCTAGGTCCTTGTTGGTTTCAGGAAGAAGGGTAATGAGTCTCTTCGAGGCACTTTTTGGCCTCAGGTAATACTTAAGGTCCTTAGTTGGGGCCTTGGCATAGTAGGCTGTAAGAACGTAGACATACAGAATCTTCATCTAACCAAGTTGGGTGCCCTGGGCATGGTTTAACTCAAAAACCCCATTTACAACTCTGTAAATGTTGGTGGAAAGTTGAATAAGGGCAAGGGACCAAGAGCACATGCACTCTCTCATAAGTGGGTTTAAGGGAAACCTTACTTCTTCTTTAGTAATGGAGACAAGGGGCATGCAAGTATAGTCTGGGCCACCGTCAAGGTTGTCAGCATCTTTCTGCAAGCGAACATAGACATCCTAGAATGCCAAATCGCTCGCGAAAAGCAGCCAAGGAAGAAGGGGATTCTAGGAGGACACAATACTTGCCCATGAGACCAAACAAGGAATAAAAATCAAGAAATGAGAGAGAAAGATGGGGACTTACAGGCAAGAAAAGGGAGATCGAAATAGAAGATCGCTGGACTGAAAGCGTTATGGCAGAAATTTTCTCTCTTACTTTTCTTCTGAAAGAACTAGCAAGTATGAAAGAATGAAGGGCTCTAGTGGGAAATTTATAGTGCTAGAAATAATTTCGAATGGACGTGCCCATCGCTTCGTATGACAGATATGATGATTTGGAACTTATGGCATGAGGCCACCTGTCTTGATCAAAGGTGATGTGACAGGCAAAAGGACATCACGCCATTTGAAAGTCGGAATGATAAGCACGAAGCCCTAGGATCATGGGCAAAATCCCTCACAGTTGTAAATAAAACTCTAACTCCTTCTTCAGCCCAGAAAGGAAAAAAAAAAAAAAAGCCAGAGTTAGGGGGCAATTGTGGGAGGCAAAAAGATGAGTCAACATAAGGCAAGACTGGAATTCCTGGGCTGACAGCGGGAAGGCATCCCCGCTAGAGTCAGTCCAGGATTGTTCGAATTTGGCCTGGCAGCCCAGGCCCAGACTAGGCTAAGGAGTTTTAGGATAGAAAAGAGGTGGAAGGAAACGTACCCAAAGAGGACGTAGACCTAGTCAACCTATATTCCTATATTTTAGGCTCAACCAACTCCTAGAAATTTGCACCTGGTGGAGCATAATCTCTAAGGAAAAGGAGCTAGCGTGAGGAGTGGGGGGGAAGCCCAACAGCCTATAATGGCTAGTAGGAGCAAGCTGTAAAAGGGGAGGCAATGAGCACAATTAAGGTATGCATACACTTCCACCTGAATCTCACTAGTGTAATCTTGCACCTTTGTCTAACCCTGCCACTGACTTAGGCATCGGAGGGTCTCTAGGCTGCTCCAACCACCCGCTTACCTTTATTTGAGTGTGTTTTAGGTCAGGAACCAAGTTATCTCTACCTCTTCACTGTCACAGCCTAAGTGGTTTGATTTTTACCCACTACATAAAATAAATCCAATTTGAAAATAAAATCAATATACAGATTATTTGTAACAGTTAATAGAAATTCAATCCATAATCCATGGAAGACCCAACAAATAGAATTCACCAACAATTGAAGAGAATATCTGATACAAACAAAACAAAAGCATGATAAAGTTTAATTTAAATAAAAATTACCAAAATTATCTCACAAAATCAGATTTAAAAAATAGAACGAATTAGATTTAGGGCACAAATCAAAATTAAGCAAGTCCTTAAATAAATAAATAAGCAATGAAATCAATGATTAAAAGAAACTTATACTAATTAATAAGACAAGTCCTCAAATAATTTGTTTTAAAAAAATAGTGATTTAAAAAAATAATTAGGGCACATAAATTAGATTTAGGGTAAATTACACTAACACCCTCTCTATTCTATTGAAATCACACTATCACCCCCTTTATTCTTTGAAATATCATTAATCTCGCCCACCTTAGAATTTTATATAACATATGCACCCATCTGTTAGTTAACTGTGAGTTGACTCAATAACTTTATTGATGTCATTGGATTAATATTTTAAAATGTCAAAATTGCTTTTATTAATTTTCTTTTCACAGTAATGCTACGCATACAAAGGACCAAGTACAAAACCAAACATAGAAATTGTTCATCCGGATGACTGGGTGGTCGACCGGCTAGAGCTTATTGACTATGGCTATCATTTTGTCAACTGCAATTGTCATCTTGTCGACCGTAGCCAGAGCTTGTCGATTGCGGTTATCATCTTGTTGTCTGTTGACCACCTAGTCATCCAATCAGTCATTAAGATGAACAATTTCTGTGTTTGGTTCCGTGTTTGGCCCTCTGTGTGCGTAGCATTATTGTTCTTCTCAAGATTAGACTATCCCACAACCAAACTTTCTTATTTTTTTATTTTTTTTATTTCCAAACACCATCTGTTTTCCTTGTTACCTCTGTTTATAAACAATAACAGACACTCACTGTGTAGTTTCTCTTTTTTCCTTATCTCTCTTCTTCTTCTTCTTCTTTGATACAAGTTTATCTTATAATGAGAGTAACACATATACATTTGTGTCCATCACATTATGTTCACCCATTGATTGGTTGGGTAGTTTGCTATTGTATTAAATGATGAGTTTGTTCCTAGTTTCTTGGTAAAAAAACACTCAGTAAAACCCAATACAAATTTGTCATAATGGTAAAGAGAAACAAAGAGAAGAAAGAGGTTCAGTGGAGCCAAGCACAATGGTTTTTCAATTGCTTGTATATATACACACATTTAAATACAAACTTTTGATCTCTTTCACCCTTGAGTAATGTAAACCCAAAAACAGAGACCCAAAATTGGTCTCATTCTGTGCAAAATTATTTCGGATCACAAACGGAGCAAAATTATTTGCAAGCGCAATATGTTCACATTATAATTGTTCAAATTAGGAATACAAAATACAAATTTATTCATATAGGTATATATATGCCACTGATATATATCAATCTCTACTATTAATAAAGGAAACATCTTAGTTGGTGCCATCGTCCACTTTAATGCTAAGTGTCCATTTTGTCATTAAAAAAAATTACTAGACAAATAATGGACATGAGACTCGAAGTATGAGCAAATGGTATAATGAAGAAGACTCTTATCACTTGAATCAAACACAATATAAATGATAAATATTCTATTTTATTTTTACTTATTTAAATTGCATACGCATTACTTGTGCCAACCGCTAGTATGTATATATATATATATATATATGATATAATCACAATGGTGGTTGAATCTGCTGGTAATGGTATGGTGTTGAAACAGTAGTGATAGTTGGTGATTATGGAGTTGACATTTAGGAATGATAGTGGGTGGAGTGCTTGGGGTAGTGAACGAGAGGAGATTATTGGGATAGTTTTGGGACTGTTGGTTGGGGATGAGGTGGTTTTTTTTTTTATTTCTTTCTCTCTCTAGATTTACTTGAAAATTAAGTAATGAAATGAGGGTAATATAATAATTTTATTATAATAATAATCAGAGTTGACTAACAAGGGATGTTAGTATGATTTTAGAGAATAGAGGGGATGCCAGTGTGATTTCAAAGAAACAGAAGTAGTGTTAATGTAATTTACCCTTAGATTTAGGGGAAAAAAAGAGAGAATGAGAGAGAAGACTAACAATTAGGGAAAATATAAGATTCCCCACAAGTAAATCAATCAATGGGAATAAAAACTAATGAGGAAAAATTAAATCAAAAGCAACACAAGAATTTTTACGTGGTTCCCTCAATGTAAGGTACGTCCACGGGATCGAAATCCGATTCCACTATCAACCAAAGAGTTTCCAAACGATTACAAACGAGACACGAATGGTCTCATAAACCACCCTTAGGTGAATTCTAAATCATCACAAATAAACAAAGAGGAAATATCTCACCAAATAGATGAACCAAAATTTTCAAAACCAGAGTTGAAGAAGACCCAAAATAATTATCCCAAATCAACCCCAGTCGCTTCAAAACAGAGTAGCAAACCAAAGTACCAATTCTTGAATTTGATGGCACCAATTCTTGAATTGACCAAGTCAAATACAGAGCAACAATCAATGCCAATTGAAACCCACCAAATTAAGTTATACACCAAGCACTCTCACCTAAAATTTGCTGCTGCCGCTCACTGATTTTTCTGAAGCACTTAAACAATATATATTTAGATATATATTTTGAATCTTGGGTTTTGTAACAAAACCCTAGTTGTATCCAAATTGAATTGGGTCTCCACAAAATTAGATATAATATATAAAAATATATTATAACTAATACCAAACCAAATTAAACTCTTTTAATAAACCAATTGGGTCCCACACTCCAATAAAGAGATATACCCAACAATTCTCCCCCTACCGACTTAGGTGGAGACATCAACCATACCCGCCACAGTTCGACACTTTAAATGTTTGTCCCTCGACAAAGTCTTAGTCAGCATATCTGAAATAATATCATCTGTGTGAACCTTTTCGAGTTACAACAATTTCGAATCTAACACATCACGAATCCAATGATACCTTACATCAATGTGTTTTGATCTCGAATGAAAAGTAGAATTTTTACTTAAGTGAATAGCACTTTAACTATCACAATAAAGCACATACATTTCTTGCTTCAAACCCAACTCTTGCAAAAATTTCTTCAACCATAACTCTTCTTTGCAAGCTTCCGTAATGGCAATAAATTCAGCTTCGGTAGTTGATAGAGCAACACATTTTTGTAATTTAGATTGCCATGCTATAGCTCCCCCTGCAAAAGTCATCAAATACCCCGAAGTAGAATCAAGATCATCGGCTATGTCAGAATCTGTGAACCCATCAAGCATCGGCTTACCATCCCCAAAATACAAGCACACCTTTGAAGTCCCTCGAAGATATCTTAGAATCCATTTTACCGCTGCCCAATGTTCTTTACCCGGATTAGAGAGAAAACGACTCACCACACCAACGGCGTGAGCAATATTCGGCCTTGTACAAACCATGGCGTACATCAAAGAACCAACTGCTAAAGCATAAGGAATTTTCAACATCTCTTCCTTGTCTTTCTCACTTGTAGGACATTGATTCGAACTAAGCTTAAAGTGACCCGCAAGTGGACAACTAACTGACTTTTCTTTATCCATGTTGAATCTCTCAAGAACCTTCTCAATGTAGCTTTCTTGAGACAACCAAATCAGTCCCTCTTTGCGATCACGAACAATTTTTATACCAAGAATTTGCTTTGCCGGTCCCAAATCTTTCATAGCAAAAGACTTGCTCAACTTCAATTTCAACCTGTTAATCATGGTAGAATCTTGACCCACAATTAACATGTCATCAACATAAAGCAAAAGAATAATAAATTTACCATTCGGGAAATTTTTCACAAAAACACAATGGTCCGAAGTGGTTTTAGAAAAACCATTACTCATCTTGAAAGAGGCAAATTTTTTGTACCATTGTCGCGAAGCTTACTTGAGACCATACAAACTTTTCTTCAATTTGCAAACAAATTTCTCTTTCCCTTTTTCCACAAAACCTTCCGGTTGATCCATGTAAATTCTTCTTCAAGGTCACCATGAAGAAATGCGGTCTTCACATCAAGTTGCTCAACTTCAAGGTTTATACTTGCAGCCATGCCAAGTACAACCCGAATAGAAGACATCTTCATAACTGGCGAAAAAATCTCATCAAAGTCAATACCTTTCTTTTGCCTAAAGCCTTTCACAACAAGACGTGCTTTATACCTCAGATTCTTGCTATCATTCTTCAATTTGAAAACCCACTTATTTTTCAGAATTTTCCTCCCTTTAGGCAACTTCACTAAATCATAAGTGTGATTTTCAAGTAAGGAATTCATCTCCTCGTCCATGGCCTTTTTCCAATCACCTTTCTTTGCATGCTTAATTGCTTCTTGGTAGCTCTCAAGCTCCCCTTGATCGGAAATCAACACAAATTCATTGGGAGGATACTTTCTTGAAGGTTGTCGGTCCCTTATAGATTTCCTCAACTCAAGTTGTGGTGGTGGTTCTTGAGTTGGATGCTCTTCCTCAATTTCTGGCTCAACTTCATTAGGATTAGCATCATCCTCTACATCTTCAATGGGTGGCTATACATCTCCCCCATTTTCATCATCAACTGAAGATGAAGTAGATGGATCCATGTTAATGAGATCACTAGTTTTTGGCTCCGGTTGATTACCTTTGCCAAAGTATTCAATTGTTTGGTCTTCAAGAAACACAACATCACAGCTTCGAATAACTTTCTTGTCGACCGGATCCCATAATTTATAACCAAACTCATCACGTCCATAGCCAAGAAAAATACATTGTCTTGACTTACTATCAAGTTTGGATCTCTCATCCTTTGGAATGTGAACAAAAGCTCGGCAACCAAACACTCTCAAGTGCTCATAAGAGACATCTTTGCCGGTCCAAACTCTTTCAAGAACATCACTATTCAAAGGATAGGAATGAGACAAATTTATCACGTCAACCGCTGTCTTCATTACCTCACCACAAAAAGATCTTGGCAATTTGGCTTGTGAAAGCAAACACCTTGTTCTTTCTACAATGGTGCGGTTCATTCTCTCGACAACCCCATTTTGTTGAGGAGTCTTCTTAACTGTCTTTTGGTGCCGAATACCTTGGCTGCGACAATACTCATCAAATGGCCCAATGTATTCACCACCATTGTCTGATCGGATGCACTTCAATTTCTGCCATGTTTCTCTTTCAACCATGGCCTGAAAATGCTTAAATACTTCTAGAACTTGATCTTTAGTTTTTAGTAAAAAAGCCCAAACTTTCCTTGAATAATCATCAATGAAAGTAACAAAATAAAGTGCACCACTATGTGTTCTAACTTTCAAAGGACCACAAACATCCGAATGAATCAACTCCAATACATTTTCTTTTCTAGAAGCAACATTTTTATGAAAAGAAACTCTATGTTGTTTACCCGCCAAACAATGAACACAAGTTTTAAGATGTGTACCTTTCAAACCGGGTAGAAGCTCTTTCTTGAACAAAACTTGTAGCCCCTTTTTACTCATATGGCCAAGTCGTTTGTGCCACAATTCGGTAGAAGTATCATCTTCAAGTGCATTGACAACATCTTTACAAATTTTTCCTTGCATCAAGTAAAGTGTATAAGTCTTCTTGCACTTAGCCACCACCAAAGAACCCTTTGTGAGCTTCCATATTCCATCACCAAATTTGTTGTTATAGCCTTCATCATCTAGCTTCCCAGTAGAGATCAAATTAAGGCGAATGTCGGGAACATGCCTCACATCTTTAAGCAACAACTTGCAGCCCAAATTTGTTTCCAAGCAAACATCACCCATGCCAATAATCTTGGACAAACCTTCATTACCCATTCGAACAGAACCATAATCTTCTTTGGTGTAGGTAGTGAAGAAATCAACTCGAGAAGTCATATAAAAAGAAGCACCGGAATCAATCACCCAATTACTCTCTTGGCCCACAAAATTGATACAATCATCTTCACAAACGACCATGAGCTCATCGGTAGTAACTGCCGTTGTGTCTTCTTGCTTCTTATCCACACTTTTGTCACGCCTTTTCTCCTTATTCTTGAGCTTTCAGCATTCTCGCTTCATGTGCCCTTTCTCATGGCAATAATAGCACTCAATGTCTTTCTTTGAAAAAGAACCATCTTTTGATTTGTCATGGTTTTGATCACGACCATGAGGAGTCTTACTCCTCCCCCTTGTTTTGCTTCGGCCTCTCACAACAAATGCTTCTGAATGAGAGGGACCCGCTGATTTTCTTCTAGTTTCTTCATTCAACAAGCTACTAGTAACTTGGCTCATTGTGACAACTCCATCGGGCGCCGAATTACTAACTGTTACAACCAAAGTCTCTCAACTTTCGGGCAAAGAACTAAGTAGCATCAAAGCCTGCAACTCATCATCAAAAATAATTTTCATAGAAGCAAGTTGGTTAACAATACTCTTTATTTCATTCAGATATTCCGGAATAGGGCTGCCATCTTTATATTTTTAATTAACCAACTTACGAAACAGAAAAGCTTTATTTGTGGCTGATTTCCTATCATAAAGTCTTTCTATTTTTTTCCATAATTCATGTGCTGAAGTTTCAGTAGTAACATGATGAAACACACTGTCATCAATCTATTGACGAATAACACCAACGGCTTTTCGATTAAGCCTCTTCCATTCATTATCTTTCATACTCTCGGGTTTGCCACTATCACCCTCAATGGGTCCATACAAATCTTTACAAAATAATAGGTCCTCCATTTTAGTTTTCCAAGTTACCAAATTACTTCCATTGAAGCTAGACATACGACCCACATTCCCCTCCATTGATTTATACAAATAAATAAACCCAAATAAACCGTAAGCTCTGATACTAGTTGTTAGGGAAAATATAAGATTCCCCACAAGTAAATCAATAAATGAAAATAAAAACTAATGCGGAAAAATTAAATCAAAAGTAACACAAGAATTTTTACGTAGTTCCCTCAATGTGAGGTACGTCCACGGGATCGAAATCCGATTCCACTATCAACCAAAGAGTTTCCAAACGATTACAAACGAGACACGAATGGTCTCATGAACCACCCTTAGGTGAATTCCAAATAATCACAAATAAACAAAGAGGAAATACATCATCAAATAGATGAACCAAAATCTTCAAAACCAAAATTGAAGAAGACCCAAAATAATTATCCCAAATCAACCCCAGCCGCTTCAAAGCAAAGTAGCAAACCAAAGTACCAATTCTTGAATTTGATGGCACCAATTCTTGAATTGACCAAGTCAAATACAGAGCAACAATCAATGCCAATTGAAACCCACCAAATTAAGTTATACACCAAGCACTCTCACTTAAAAATTTGCTGCTGCCGCTCACTTATTTTTCCGAAGCACTTAAACAATATATATTTAGATATATATATGATTGAATCTTGGGTTTTGTAACAAAAGCCTAGTTGTATCCAAATTAAATTGGATCTCCACAAAATTAGATATAATATATAAAAATATATTATAACTAATACCAAACTAAATTAAACTCTTTTAATAAATTAATTAGGTCTCACATTCCAATAAGGAGGTATACCCAACACTAACAGTCGGTGATTCAATGATTAATGCCTTAGAAATCACCTTCCCAATTGCTTCGTCACCGTAGAGTTGTCTGAACTTGTTCTTCATTGTCATTAACTCCGATTTCTCAAAGTTTCTTCGAGAGATTCGAACACTTCAGCAAAGAGACGGAGAAGTGCTAAAATGATAGAATTTCAATTCCTAATATTGTTGAATTTTCAAACTTCACACCTAGGAATGTTTTACAACCAAGAGTTATAGTCACGCATTGATATGCTTAGATATGTATAATTATTTGAATAAAAATATATATATGTATATAATCACAGTTGTAATGGACTGGTACTGTTCCGTTCAAAAAAAAGAAAAGGGACTGGTACTGTTGAGTACTAGAGAAAATTTTCTTTTTAATGGCCACCTTCATATAAGAATTATTAAAATTTCTTGGACTAAAATGTTGCAACTGGACCCAAAAAGAAAAGAACACTCTTCATTGGTAGGCTGCAAATTGAGCAGGCTTTATCCGAATACTTGCAAGCAAGTCAAAACTTTCCATGTTTTTTAGTTTGAGAAATATTAGGAATCATGAAAATTTTTTCATGAAAATGATTATGAAAGATTTGTGATCCTTAGATTATCTTGATTAGTGTGTGATGCTTTATTCTAAATATAATTCAAAGGTCACAAGTCTTTCATGATCATTTTTATGAAAGACTTTTCATGATACCTAGTATTGCTGAGTTTAGTTTTATGAACGATTTTGGAGTAATTACTACATATCCAATAAAGTATATGTCATTGTGGGCCATTTTTTTTCATTCTAATTAGTTTAGGCAGTGAAATCCATTACTCTTTTGTAATGTGTAGCCATCTTTTTTATGGATTAATTATTTGACAGTCCTATTTGTATGGTTAGTATTTAATTAAGTCTTTTTTTCATTGTTTCTAACTCATAAAGACTTTTAAAATATTTATATATATATATATATATATATATATATGACTGTTTTACTTTTATCAAAAAGCGAAAGAAATTGAGAATTGAGAAGCATTAATTGAGTGCTAATAAAAAATTATTAGGTTTTACAAATGCACCACATGACAATATTATCCATCAATCACCAAGAATTATGTCTTATGCCTCGATACAAAATTGAAGATCATAACCTCTCCACCAATTACAAATCTTTTGATAACCACTTAATCATATCTTAAAAGAACTAGATAATTTCTCTTATTCAAGTGGGCATTGGTGGTGTGGCATTTATTTTTATTTTGTTGTTTCAAAACTTAAAATTTTCATAACTTTTATTATACACGTTTATTTTTAATAAAAATTAAAATTTTAGAGTCTACACAATTGAAATCTATCAAATAAGATCAATATTGAATATAAAATTTTATAAAATAAAACATTATTTTTTTAGTTATACGAAACTAATAATTTCTCAATTTGTGAAACTATCCATTTTACTGCAAAAGTTCTTAGTTTCTTGCAGTATTAACTGATAATGTTATTAGTTTTTTTAAAAATTTCTCAATTATTTCCAATTTTAAAATTGAGAGTTTTTTTTTTCAGTTTTAAAAATATTATTTTTTAAATTGAAAAAAATTGAGAAATTTCTCAGTTTTGCACAGAAATGTTCTATATAACTGTCTCATCAACTGAGAAATTTCTTCAAACTAATTTTTTTTTTTCAAATATTAGGAATCATATATTTCAGATAAATTTCATAGTCGCAACCTAATTTTTTAATTTTTGGATGATTTATAATATTTTTTAGTGTAACTTCTTCATTTTAAGTATGATAGTTTTTTCAATTTTGTATGAAATTTTCTCTTAATTAACTCAACTAACTCCATATATTTTATAAGAAAAAATTAGACCAAGTAAATACTATTAGTTAAGTGAGTTAAGAAAACTGACTATTACAAATAGTTTAAATCTTAAGTTTTATTAAAAACATATTTTTATTTTTATATAATTTTATGTTTAATATTTAGTTTTATTTGATGGATGTGTTGATTCTAGAAATATAAATTTATCAAAAATAAATATATATTGTAAAAATTATGATGTTTTTGAAATTTTAAAAATCAAAATAAATGTCACATCACCATAATTTTTTTATTTATTTATAAACAATTACAAATGAAGAACAATTATTGTTTGAAGGATAATTTTGTCTATTAAAATAATGGGACTTAAAAGAGTAACAAATCTTATCTAGGACTTAATGTAGCATAAATTCACAAAATGAGCCTTGTGTAAATGCCCCATAAAATTTTATCTACATGATGTGTTTAATAATTTCTATATTTGTAAAGGAGTATTCCCTTAAGAGTTTTGTTAACATGTATCATAAGGGCTTAGTTAAGAATGCATTAGATAAAGACAATTACACCCACTTGTATGGAAAGAAATAAAAAGTTTAATTTTTTAATTTAAAAAATATATTTTTTAAAAATTCAACCAAATAAATCTCTGCCTTGACACTCAATAAGTGTAAGCCGATAACATACATTTAAATAGAAGTGTATTTTAATAAATCTAAATCAAAATTTCATAAATAAATAAATAAATAATTATTGGCAACTACTAACAAAAACATTAATTTATTTTTATCAAACTAACTATTACTTTTTTTTTTTTACAGAAAAGATATATATATATATATGTATAAAGGGATATGAAGGGGTAAAATGGAAAGAAAATAAAAGGTTAGTTTGGTCTAATTACAAAAGAATTTACTGAGTTTAGATAATTTTTAAACGTTTTACTTTCGTTCCATATAAGTGGATACAACTGTTCTCATTTAATGCATTGTTAAGACATGCCCTTAAGGTACATGTTAATAAAGAATTATCCTAGAGATATAAAAAAATTTATCAAATATTTGACCAAATGTATCATATAAGTGTAGGTCCCATAAAATCCCACATGAGTGGGAACTCACACTTATATAAGATATTTGTTCAAATATTTGATAAAATTATTGAAACTTCTTACATTTTTAGTTAACAAAAAACCCTTCACTAAACATCAAGCATTTAAGGTTGACTTTTTGGATCTTTTGAATTACCAAAGCAAGGAACACTTCGCTTGGAATTTGGAAAGATGAGAGCAAGTGGACAACTAGTATATGCTAGATTTAAGGGCACATTTGCCTTCCCTAATTTAGAACATCTATAAAAACCAGAGTTACTATGAACCCAAATGTACACGGACTCCCACCAATTCTAATTGCCACAAAGATCAAAATGGCTCAACCTATGGTGCCCCTCTGTGTGTGTCTTGTACTCCTCATAGTGGTGGTGGCTGACGGAGCACCAAAAGCACCTACACCTAAAAATGTCAAGTGTAAAAACAAGAATTTCCCTATTTGTCAGCAAAACAATAATCTCTTTTGCCCTTTGGATTGCCCTAGCAATTGCACTGTAGATTGTGCTACTTGTCAAGCTGTGTGTACGGTGCCGCCACCACCACCGCCACCACCGCCGCCATCACCGCCGCCACCACCGCCACCAAAACAGAAAACGCCACATTCACCACCTCCTCCCCGTAGTCCACCACCACCAAAACAGAAAACACCACATTCACCACCTCCTCCTCGTAGTCCACCACCACCAAAACATTCACCACCTCCTCCTCGCAGTCCACCGCCACCAAAACAAAAAACGCCACATTCACCACATCCTCCTCGTAGTCCACCACCACCAAAACATTCACCACCTCCTCATCGTAGTCCACCGCCACCAAAACAAAAAACGCCACATTCACCACCTCCTCCTCGTAGTCCACCGCCACCAAAACAAAAAACGCCACATTCACTACCTCCTCCTCATACACCTTATCCTCCACCACCGCCATCATCTCCTATTTCCACGCCACCGCCACCTCTTACTGAGGTTCCTACATCATCACCACTACCTCCTCCTTCCAGTGTACCCACAGCTCCACCTACTCCTATCTCCACTCCACCGCCAGCTACTGACCCCCTGGGTTCCTACACTACCACCTCCTTCTAGTATTCCTATATCATCACCACCATCTCCCCTCTCCTTCCAGTGTGCCCACACCTCCACTTACTCCCCTCTTCCACTCCACCGCCACCTCCTCTAGGTGTTCCTACATTTCACCACCACCCCCTCCTTCCAGTGTGCCCACACCTCCACTTGCTCCAATCTCCACTCCACCGCCACCTCCAACTGAGGTTCCTACACTGCCACCTCCTCCTAGTGTTCCTACATTTTCATCACCACCTCCTCCTTCCAGTGTGCCCACACCTCCACTTACTCCAATCTCCACTTCATCGCCACCTCCTTCTGAGGTTCCTACACTGCCACCTCCTCCTAGTGTTCCTACATCGTCACCACCACTTCCTCCTTCCAATGTGCCCACACCTCCTCCTATTCCTATTTCTACTCCAACGTTGCCACCTTTAACTCCGCCACCTTCAACTAATCTCAAGAAAGCCAGATGCATGAATAAGGCTTATAAAGCGTGCTATTGGAGAGAGTTTACATGTCCCATTGCTTGTCCAGAGCAATGTGAGGTTGATTGTGTCACATGCAGTCCTGTTTGCAGTAAGTTTCTCATTCTCTCTTGTTTTTTTTTTTTTGGCCCCTCTTTTAAATGGAAAATATTTTGTATAAATCAATTTTTTGTTTAATTGTTTAGAATAAGGGGTTGTTTGTAGTGTCCTAAATAAGTGTATTTTTTGTCTTTTTAGACTAAAAAATTGAGGAAGAAAATATGGATGTTTTGGTTAACTTTTTGACTTTTATGAAAAAAATATGTAATAAAAAATTGTAAAAATTGATTTGTAGGGAAAAAATTAGGATTGAAAAGTTGTGCAGCCGTAATTGTTGACTTTTGGTGAATAGTGTTAACTTTTTAACTTTTTAACTTTTTGACTTTTTGACTTTTTTGTAATATGCCAAACTTGGCCTAAGTCTACAAACACCACTTTGTCACAAAATTAGATATGGCATATAATATACATCTAGTAAATCTTATAAATTCATATGTATTTTTTGTGTGATTGTATAAATATTTCATCATTAATTCTTTAATCATGTTATCAAGATAATCAGGCACTTATTTGCCATATAATTGATAATTTAAAAACAAATTCTAAAAATATGTCTCCCATATCAATTTTTAAAATTATTTTTCTTACCATAAAAAAAACTATACTAAAAATTACATATTTAAACTTTTGAAATTGATTACCCGCGCAGACTGCAATCGGCCGGGAGCAGTTTGCCAGGACCCACGTTTCGTGGGCGCCGACGGAATCGCGTTCTACTTCCATGGCAAAAAGGGCCAAGACTTCTGCATAGTCACCGATTCCAATCTCCACATCAACGCTCACTTCATCGGCAAACGCAACTCCAACATGAAGAGAGACTTCACATGGATCCAATCTCTAGGAATCCTCTTCGACTCTCACAAACTCTCCATCGCTGCCCAAAAAACCCCAATCTGGGACGACTCTGTCGACCGACTATCCCTCTCCTTCGACGGCGAACCGGTCCTCCTCTCCGCCGTCTCCGGCGCCACCTGGCAGCCCTCCGGCGTCTCCGGCGTCTCCATCACCAGATCTCGCGATGCCAATTCAGTGGTGATAGAAGTCGAAGAGAATTTCAAAATTAAAGCGAATGTTGTTCCGATTACTGAGAAAGATTCGAGAGTGCATAACTACGGAGTCACCGAAGAGGATTGTTTCGCACATTTAGACCTAGGGTTTAAGTTTTACTCGCTCAGCGGCGGCGTTAATGGCGTTTTGGGGCAGACTTACGGCAGCGATTATGTGAGCAAGGTGAAGATGGGGGTTGTGTGATGCAGGTTTGGGCGGTCATAAGGAATTTGGATCTTCGAGCCTCTTTGCTGTAGATTGCGCTGTGCGAGATTCAATGGAGATTCAATTCGTCAAGGGGTTTCGAGTATGGTGATTTGAATTGTGGAGTGGAATGGATGGTAGAGGAGTTGTATGCAAGAGATGAATCAATCTCTCTGTGTGAGATTATATAGAGATGTTTTTTATATTGTTGTGTGCAAATAAGGTCAGGATCTAGTAAGAGTTCTGGAGTCCGGATTCTCGGCCGCGTAACCCAGCAGCCGTTCCCAGCAGCCCCCAAAACGACGTCGTTTTGGGGGCTTTTTTGATTTTTTGAATTTTTTTTTCTTTTCTTCTTCCTCGTTCGAACCAGAGGGGCGAGGGAGGAGAGAGAGAGAGAGAGGGAGGGAGAGAGGAGGGGAGGGGAGGGGAGGGGGGGGGAGGGAGAGAGAGGGGAAGGAGAAGAAGAGGGACCGCCGGTGGGCCGGACTGGAGGGGGCCATAATCACCGGGGAAGGAGGAGGAGGCTGAGGGGGCCGGAGGCGGAGGCCACGGCGGTGCACTGCTGCGACGAGCTGGATGGCCTGCGACGCCGAGCTGGACGGCTGGCGAGCTCGATGACCTGCGACGGCGAGCTCGGCCCGAGCAGCCATGGCGGCGAGCTCCCCTCCCCTCCCCGTCTGGTTCTGCGAAGATGAAAAGAAAAAAAAAAAATGGAAAAACCCCCAAAACGACGTCGTTTGGGGGGCTGCTGGGAACCGCCGCCCAGAAGGGTGGCCGAGGATCCAAATTCAGAGTTCTGTGGCCACTGCTTTGAATGATTTCCAAATAAGGACCTACTAAGAAATTAATTTGTGTTTTTTTCTTTCTTTCTTTTTACTTATGTTGTATACAGATTATGGTACAAGGAATAAAATTTATTTGTACTGTTTTGTGTGATGGAATAATTTATGATAGAGTTGTTGTTATACAAACTAAGAAAATTACATACAAATGCAAAATGTTGCCTTATAAAAAAAAGGAATTAAATTCCAATGAGGGCAGTATTGTTGGGTGTCAATGGGCTCATTTTAAGATTCATTTTAGTAATCTAACTGTTCATTTAAAAAAATTTGTTGTAGTAGATCATTAATGTAAAAATTTATAATTATTGAATATTCATAGTCGTAGGATGAAGACACATTTGTTTTAAAAAATAGGCAATTTATTTTTAAAATTATAATTGTTGTTCATTTAAAAAAATAAATGTAACATGATCATGTAGTTATCGATATTAATTATATTTATTTTTTGCATAAATAATATACTTGAGATCCATATAAATGAATTCATTTAGATCATTGAAATGGGTCCAAGATGAAAACCCATTTAAGCAAGGATAATTCTCTACAACCTCTTTAAAAAAAAAAAAATTAGAATGGTACGCATGCAATTGAAAAGGTTATGTGTATGAAATTTTCAATCAAAACAATGAGAAATATATTCCAAAAAAAGAAATTGAATCTTTGGCTAACTTACTCATGTTTATGAAATTAAAAGACTTGCTGTGGGAGCTAAAGAACATCTACAGATCCTCGGCTGAAGGCACTAAGCCTAGGATAGATGTGAAATAGTAAAAGTCCAAAGTTGACTTCGCATCTCATGCAAGGTGTTGGCTTTTTGGCTTTTTGAAGGGTATTTTTGTAAATGCGAGCGTGCCAGCAAGGATCAATCAGTCCTTACAGAAATTATAATTGTCAACCAATTATCAGACGATTGTGTTTTAGTTCTTTCAGCCTCAATGAAGAGGACTTTTACTGGTGGCTTGACTTAGGAGAAATTAAGAGAAAATAACAGTTAACATGAAGAACAATGGAAGTATTTCATTAAAATGAACACTTACAATGATCCAAACTCAGCCTCGAAGAGGTTTACAGTGACGATCTACTTGAAACTACTCCTATGAATCGAAGTGCAGAACAGGTATTTAAAGTGCAAGAAAGGTAAAGACTGGAAATGTAAAAAACTGGAAAATAAAATATGTAAAGTAAGACTGGTTTGTATGATCTGAGTCTGGGGGTTTTTTCTGGGGACCTCCTTGCTATTTATACTCCTCAAGGATGACCATCGAACTGCACTTCAAACTGTCGAACTGCTCCTCCATGATTGCTGATCATGCTGCCTTAGAAGTAGTTCCACTACGCCTTTTCTTGCAGTTGAACTTCCCTCTTGTATTTGAATTTGAATATGAGCAACCGTTGAAGCCACGTCATCTTGTATCTCTTTATTGATCCTGTGCTACTCAGATCACGTGAGAACCAATTTTCACTGCCACGTGTACGATCAAGATCGAAGACTTGAGTAGTCTCCCCCATACTATCCTTGCTTTGCCACGTGTCGAACTGTAATTGGCTTTTACAAAATATGTAGCCAACATTACCCCCCGCACTAATATACCCAATACTTGGTGATATTAGTGGATCACAGTTTTCCCGCTCTTTTAGAACGTGCATGGAATCCATATTCTGGAAACACAACCGTCACCTGTTTGGTGATCATTTGCATTAACTCTCTTTCAATTTGTCGAACATCCCAATACCTTAGTATTCGAACAGACCATGGCTAAATCAACTTCCCTTTCTACTGATCAAGCATACGAAGAGCCATTGAGTAATACTGCTTCCCCTCGAAAGAATCTCCACGCATTCATTAGCCACCTTTACCCGCCTTTCTATATTCAGGTCATGGGAGCTTTTGCAAATTATCAACCTTTGGACTACGAGCACATTGCCCTTAATCCTTCGATTCAAAAAGTTGCAGATATAGACACAAGAAGTTCTTCTTCTAATCTCTCCTTGTACCTCGAACGAACTGCTCTCAAGCCTTTGATTCGGCAAGTTGCAAATATGGACTCGGGAAACTCTTCTTCGCAAAACCTCTGCATGGGATGAAGCTGCAACTTCTTCCTCTTCTGGGGTTTCTGACTGGACAAGCTGGTCAACACCTGAGTCCTGGGATTTGAGGGAACGAATCAACCATCATTTTGTTGAGTTCACTGACCCTTTAGAATTTCCTTCTTACGCTCGAAGTTCAGTGGTCTACCCCTACGTGCCCATTGACCATCGACGTAGTTTGGAGGAGAATCTGCTTGTAGCATGGTACACATCTTCCATGCCTACAAAGATAATGCATGCTACCCGGCACCTAGAAGAAGCACAAGGGTACAATCCATCATTCTTAGCCAAAAAGGCGAAGATTTGTTCTTCTGACTGGCTTGATTATATTAATGCCTTTGTTCCTTCCACCCCCGTGCCATCTCCCATAATAGAAGCATCCACACCTTCTTCTCCATCTTCTGAAGCAGAAGCATCTATACCTTCTCCTCCACCAACTCTTTGCTGGACAGAAAAACTGAGGCTTGCACTCCCCATGAATGAAGTCTTTTCACCTTACAAACCTCCATCATTTCCTACTCCAGTTGAGCGGAAACAAGCTCAACTTCTGCTTGCAGCTTTCTCTCACTTGCCTTTCAATGTTCTTGAGGACGCAGTCCCTCTTAAGAACTTTCAATGGGCTTGTGATATTCTGACTAGGAGCCATGTCCTTAATCCCCTTGCCCAAGCAGAACTTCATATGTTCCTGGACCAACTTCCATTGCTCCTTTACTGGCATCGAAATTCTAAGGCTACTACGCAATCCTTAGACCAACTTTCGTCTCTTCGAATTCATGCCCAGTACGAAGCAGAGAACTTTATCGAAGAATTCGATGATTTCAAGAATAAAGATTCTACGTATTGGGATGATTTGGTCATAGACGAAATGGAACAAAAATTGAGAGAGGAAGCCTTCGAAATAAAGGCTGAAGAGCTCTACTACGAAGTGAGAGCACATCAACTCATGCAGCCAACATTAGAAGAAATAGAGGATATAATAAAGAAAGAACAAAATTTCATTGATCACTGTTGGACCAAATTTCATGATCTTGTTATTTATTCTATTCCTTATTTTTATGAGCTTGAGTTTGTACCCAGATAGGGTTACTTGATGTAATTGCCTTGGCTTGAATACAAACAAAGTTTTTCTGTATTTGACATTGTTTGACTCTGTTTCCTTTTGTCTTTAAAAGCCAATTCAGAGCTTCGAATTGAACAATCTCATCCTTCGAATCTGGACTCAATTGTTTTTAATGAAACACTAAAAGAACCAACATGTCTTTTTCCAATTTATGGAGTAAAGTTAACAATTCTGGCTGATATCATCTGGAATTAGTGTTTCGAATTTAACAACCTTACCCTTCAAAACTAACTATAACCAATACATGGTCATGGTTGATATAGCCAGTCAATTTTAAATTGACCACTTTGACTTCGAAGAGCAGTCCATGCTGTTTTAGTAGAAGACACTCCTTCTTAATAAAACTTAAAAACCAACGATTGGTTTTGATGTTTCGAATAGCAATTCTCCTTAAAGAATCCTAAGTTTTGCTTCGAAGGCCGTTATTTCATTAATAACCCTCAAACAGGTCTTTAAACCCTTTGAAGTAGACCAATACTCGAGCATTCTAGTATCTTTAAGCATGTAGTATGCTTCGAAGCCGGCTTCTATATTTCGAAGCCGTTGTTGTTTGATTTTTGGCGCCAAAATTGGCTTTCGAAGCCAAATATCTTACTTCGAAGCTGGCATCAACATCCAGAATGTGCTCTTCCCTCCAAAACTATCAGATTTGGATGAGACTCCTCGTATTCGTACTTTTAGTACTTAGCGACTTACGCAATATATCTTTCAGACACAAAAGCTTTAAACCCTTTTGTTTCGCGTTCTGGAATTACTTATGCTCTTAGACAAACCCTCATCAGTCTCTCACTTCCCTCTATTCCCTCTTCATTTTCCGAAAAGCGTACTATCAATGGCTTCTTCTTCACCAAAAGTGCCAATCATAGAGCGTGTGAGCTCATCTGTGGCCTTAAAAAGGCTTATTGATGCAGAATGTGAGAAGTACAAGGCTGGGGAGGAAAGCGCTATCGATGGGCGTATCTTTGTCCCTCGTCGCCATATGCAACAAGACTACGTGCTCGGCCTATATTCAAGGGATCCTTACTGAGCTTCCCGCCCTGTATCCACGTCTAGAGAACCAATGTCTCCTTTATGAGGGTGGTCTCGACTGGAGGAGCTGGAGAATCAATCGCCCTCATCGATGCTGGCCCACGATGAGACCGGAGTGGCAAGAATGGTACGACCGGGTTGTCCCTGCTAGGACACTGGACCTTCAAGAGCTCTGTCTTCTCGATGCTCTTCGACTATCTAGGGTAACTATCTCAGAAGACCCCTTTCTAGTTCCTGCTGCCTTATGTTTTTGGAACCCCATTTTCAATTTCTTTCAATTTAGATGTGGGATGATGATGCCCCTACTGTTCTTGATATTTGCCATTTACTAGGAGTATCCCCTATTGGCACTCCCATTACACCAGATTCCCTGATTTAGCAGTCCCTTTCTCCCTCCCCTCTCTTAACTCATCTTACAGTGATTTTGTTAAAGCTGAGAATAAAAGGAGGGCCTGGTAACTGATAGGGAATCTTTTCCTTCTTTGTTATATTGGCTTTGCAAATTCCTCTTTTGCACTTCTTCGCAAAGAATCATGCCTGAATTTGCCCCTCTTGCCAAAGCCCTTGTTTTGCAGAAAAGGGTAGCCCTGGCCCCATATGTTCTAGGCCATGTGTATAGAGTTTGCTCCCTCTTTTGTGAAAAACCCTTAGATGCTAATCAAGGAGGTCCATTCTGGATACTTCAGCTTTGGCTTTTTGCCTATTTTACTGAATTACAATCCAAATGTCTTAAATTTTCTGGGCTACACTCTCTTACCCATGGCATAAGACTGGCCAATGCTTCACTTTCTCCCTCTACTTTTGCCTTCTATTTCTCTTTCTTCATCAACTTCCAGTTATCCTTCCTATTCACCATTTCCGCCCCTTCGAACCCAGCATTGGTCCAACTTGGTTGAATAATTTCCTAAGTGACAGGCTCTGTGCCTCACCTGCTCACAAGGATATATGGGCTTCCCTTTGATTCCTAGAGAGCTATTTATCGGGACCACGAAACCCAGAGCTTATAAATGCATAGCTGAGCCGTATTGTCCTGCTCAGTTTGCTAGACAATTTGCTTCACACAAGGGGTCCCAATACCTCTCTGCAGCAACACCAACCTGAGCCTCACTAGGAGGGATTTGAAGGTTCGGAATCGAGGTTAGAAGAGGCAACCTTCAAGTTTATAGATGACTTGGCCAATTTTGAATACACCCCTTTCGTTCCTCAAGGTACTATATTGAAGAGATACCAAAATTGGTGGGTGAGCAATATGGAAGTCTATTTGGCCATTTCACCTCAAAACCTACTAAAGGTGTTAGATGTATCCAAGCCCAAGAGAGGGGGCTGGGATTGTCATTTCTCCGCTGTTTCAGCTGCAGTACCTGCTACAACTCAGTCTATTCCTGCTGCCTCAACTCCTCCTAAAGTGGTTCGAACTGCTTCGAAGAAAGGTATATACCTTTGTCTTCTTTCCTTCGATCTTCTACGTAATGCTTGTTATCTTATCCTTAATTCTTCTTCTGTGAAGGTGGTCAACAGCAAAAGAAGAGGAGACTCCTTGAGCTAGAAAAGGAAAAATCTGAGTTTCAAGTAGGGGAAGAAGAAGAGAAAGATCAAGAGCAGGAATCTCTCTTGCAAAGAAAGAAAAGAGAGACTGATTTGGCTCAAGAGGAGACGACTGCTAGGGAGGCAGAGGAGGAACTCATTCTTGGGGAATCAGGATCTCGGACTAAAGAAGTTGAGAAGACAATGGAGGAGCGGACAATACCAATTCAGAGAAAAAAGAGAAGAAAGATTACTGTCTCTCCTGATGATTTCGCTGAAGATTCTGATTCCAAGACAATTGCCCAAGCAATAGAAAAGAAAAGGAAAGTGACTGCTTCAGCTACTGGCTTGGTTGAAGATCCCATCCATGAAGCAGCTGCTAAGGCCGTAGAACAAGAATATTCTAAGGCCATAGTTGTCTTCGAAAGGGCTGAGAAGAGACGGCAGCGACAATTTCTAAGAGAGGAAGCTGCTGCTGCTGATGCATTACCAAGGGAAATGGCAAGAGAGCAGCAAACTGCCGAACATTACTTCCTTCGCAGCTCTCCCATCAGTGCTAATGCTTCCGGAACAAGTAATTTCCTTCATGCCTTTATTCTTTTCTTGTCAAATCTTCAATATTGAGATTCAACATTTCTTTATATTTCTCCTTTTGCAGTAACAACCAATGATCCTGTCCCTCAATTTACTTCTCTTCCGAGCCTTGCTTCTCCCGCTCCTTCCAAGGAAATCCCAACTGCTACTCAGTCTGCGATGGCAGTTGATTCCTCTATCGAGGGTGCTGGTAGTTCTCCACCTCATAATTCATCACCTTTGCCTACTTCCAGCCCCTCCTCACTTGATTCGTTGGTGGCTAAGACCATAGAGACTGCCAAAGACGCTCCATCCATTTCTCCTATCCCCATGCAGTCCTCTGTGCCTTCCACTATAATTTTCCCTGCACCCTTTATGTCTACGGATGAGGTAGACATCTTCGAAACCAGACTAGCTAGTCTCTTCGACATACCCTCTACCTCTCCAACATTCAATGCTGAAGCTGAGCCATTAGTCTTGGCTGACTCCTTACTGGAAATTTTTTAGAGTTCTTCTTCCTCCAGCGGCAAGCCTTCTGGACCTTTGATAGACCTAGACACATGCCTGGAACTACTGACTTCCTTTTCGAGGATTCCCTTCGAGGCTCTACAGAGGCCTATAATCAGAAATGGGTTCCTCCAGTGCTGTAAACTTGCTGAACAGTCAGGCATGGATGTTTCAAGCCATTTGTCTCAGGCAGCAGTTACTATCGATTTTTACATCAGCATTTGTCAAGCTGCCAAGGCTGAGGCTGAGAAATTGGCTGGCGACCAGAGTTTTGTTTCCCAAGTGCATACCGAAGTATCAACTCTGAAAGAACAACACTCCTCTGCCTCCCACTTTCGAGTCCAGCTGCTGGAAAAGAAAGCTCAGCTTGAAGAGGAGCTAGCTGCAGTAAACCAGGCCTTGGTTCGAACTGACACTAAATTGCAAATCACCAACCAAGAACTGGCCGATCGAAAAGGAGAGATGACTGCAGCTATTCAATTATTTCCATCACTTAGCAATAGGAAATCTATTGTACAAAAACAATTAAGACATTGTAATGATTTCTGGGCCAATTTGTGGCACAATGTACTTAATTCTTTATAAAAGAACAAATTTTGTCTATCATTCGAGCAGTCTTGTGTTTTTGTATTTAATATTTATTTTATTCCTTGTGTTTCCCAAATGGTTGGAAAATAAGGCTTCAAATATCTGCCATTAATCTTTTTGGGATGTACATACCCATTCAGATTTCTCAAATGGTATGCTCCAAAAGGCAGAACTCTATGAATTTGATATGGTCCTTCCCAGTTAGGTGACCATTTGCCAAACTTATGGCTTTTAATTCCTATTGGGAGTATTGTTTTCCATACCAAATCACCTTCATCAAAGCCAATGTGTTTGACTTTCTTGTTATAATTCTTGGCTGCCTTCTTCTTTTGGAAAAGAATGCTATTTAATGCCAAAATTCTGGCTTCATCTATGCCTTCTAACTCCAAGCACATACTTTGATGGTATTGCTCAGGATCTAACTGATCTTGGCATCTTACCCTCAAAGATTTAACATTAATTTCTACAGGTAAAACTGCATCATGCCCATATACTAAGGCATAAGGAGTGACTCCTGTGCTTGATCTTGGGGAAGTTCTGTAAGCCCATAAAACATCCAACAAAAGGTTATGCCAATCCCTGGGTTATCTTCCACAACCTTTTGTATCCTTTTTTCAAGGACTTGTTGGATGATTCAGCTTGACCATTGGCTTGTGCATAATAAGGTGTGGAATTAACAAGGCTAATTCCAAACTCTGCCACAAAAGACTTCACCATTTTCCCATCGAACACAGTCCCATTATCCACAGTTATGGTTTGTGGGATGCCAAATCTATGGATCAAATCTTTAATGAATCCAATGACCTCTGTCTGATCTACAGCCTTGTATGGCTTGGCTTCTACCCACTTAGTGAAGTAATCAGTGGCCACTAAAATGAAACAATGATGCTTCGAAGAAGGTGGGTGTATTTTCCCCATCATATCCATGGCCCACCCTCTGAATGGCCAGGGCTTTACTACTGCATGAAGGTCAGTTATGGGCACATGCCTTATTGTGCCATGCTTTTGGCATGCCTGGCAACCCTTTGCATATTCTATGCAGTCTTTAAGGATAGTTGGCCAATAGTAGGAATGCCTTCGAAGCAACCATCTCATCTTTACACCAGGCTGATGAGCACCACAGATGCCTTCATGAACTTCAGCCATAGCTGTTAATGCTTCTTTTGGGCCTAAACATTCCAGCAACAAACCATCTCCCCCCCCTTTTATAGAGAGCATTACCATATATCATGTATTGCATGGACTGCAATTTGATTTTCCTGCTGGCCTTCGAAGATGGACCAGCTAAGTATTGCATTATTGGATGCCTCCAATCTTGTTCTTGTAAGTCATTATGATTGACTTCCAAGACCACATTCCTTTTATTCAAAGGTTGTATTAATCTTTGATATGTTGTTTGGCTTATGTCCCTTTGGGTATTATCCCTTCTCTTGAAGTTCGAAGCTTTCTGAGCTACATCATTAGCCTTATTGTTCAAGAATCTTGGAACATGAGTTACATTTGCTATTTGAAACTGAGAAAGCAAATGCAATGCAACAACATAGTATGGCAAAATACTTATGCTTTGACACTTGAAAACCCCTTTCACTTGGTTAACCACCAATTGAGAGTCTCCAAATATGTCAACTGCATGTACTTGTAATCCAATAAGAATTTCTAGTCCCACTATTAAGGCTTCATATTCAGCCTGGTTATTGGAACAGGTGGCTTCATCCACTCTGAAACCATGTGTGGTTTCTACCCCTTGTGGAGACTTAATCACAATACCAATTCCAGTTAAACCATTGGCTTTCGATCCATCGAACCACATCTGCCATGGCTCAACACTAGCCATACCAAGCTCCATTATCTCTTGGCTCTCTGTTTGAGATGGATGGTCTGCCAGAAAATTGGCTAAGACTTGCCCTTTTACTGCCCTTTGAGGGACATATTCTAGATGAAATTCTGATAAGGCTAGTATCCACTTGCCAATTCTCCCCCTCAACATAGGTCTGGATAACATGTACTTAACCAAATCTGTGGTTGCAATTACCAAGACAGTTGTAGGTAAGAGATAGTATCTTAATTTCATTGCAGCAAAATACAAAGCAAGACACAGCTTTTCAACAGCTGAATATTTACATTCACAAGAATTTAAAAACCTACTAAGGTAATAAACAGCTTGCTCCTTGCCTTCTTCATTATCTTGAGCCAAGAAAGCTCCTAATGAATCTTCTGCTGCAGCTATGTACAACTTCAAGGGTTTATTTCCTTTTGGTGGCATCAGCACTGGAGGGTTGGCCAAGTAGGCTTTGATACCTTCGAAAGCAATTTGATGCTCTGCTGTCCACACAAATTCCTCTTCATCTTTCAGCCTTAACAAGGAAGAAAATACTTTAGTTTTCCCTGCAGTGTTAGAAATGAACCTTCGAAGAAAGTTAACCTGTCCAAGGAACCTTTGTAATTCTTTCTTACTTGATGGAGGCCTGGCTTCAATGATGGCTTTGGCTTTATTCTGGTCAATCTGTATTCCTTTCTTGTGTACCACATAACCCAAGAAGTTTCCAGATGATACGCCAAAAGCACACTTAAGAGGATTGAGCTTCAACTTGAACTTCCTCATTCTTTCAAAAGCTGCTTCTAATGAAACAGATGCTCCTCCATGGACTGGGATTTCACTACAATGTCATCAATATAACACTCTAGATACCCTCCAATGAGGTCATGAAAGATAGTGTTCATAGCCCTCTGATATGTAGCCCCAGCATTCTTCAGACCAAATGGCATTTTAACCCATTCGAAGGTGCCAATATTCCCAAGACATCTGAATGCTGTCTTGTGGATATCCTCCTCTGCAATGCAGATTTGGTTATAACCAGAGTGCCCATCCATCATTGATAAAATCTGATGTCCTGCTGAACTGTCTACCAGCAGATCCACTATAGGCATAGGGCATCTTTGGGAGTTGCTAGATTTAAGTTTCTGAAATCGATGCATACCCTCATTTTGCCATTCTTCTTAACTACAGGCACAATATTAGATAGCCATTCAACATACCTGGCTGTCCTAATAAAGCCTGCCTTGAGTAGTCTAAGAATCTCTTCCTTGACCTTCTGAATTACTTCTGGACTCATTCTTCTTGGTTTCTGCTTGTATGGCTTGAAATTAGGCTTCATAGGGAGCCTATGTTCTACTAATGACCTATCCAATCCTGGTAGTTCATTATAGGACCATGCAAAGCAATCTTTGTATTTCTTCAGAACAACCAACAACTGGCCTCTGTCCAGAATATTCAAGCAAGCACTTATATAGGTGGGCTGTGTGTATAGAACCTTCCCCTAAATTTACTTCTTCTAAGGGGTCTTGTGTCTGAGAACTTATTAAAGCTTCTTCCTTGGTTTCTTTGACCTTCGAAGCAACCTTCTTGCTTTGTTCTGCTCCCAGGTTCTTTAGTTCAACATCTTTGCCCTCCTCCTCATAGACAAAATCTGTCCATAAGGCATCCTCCTCCTGTATCTCCTGGACTTTTGTCTCAATGTCCAATGCACAGTATTTCCCAAGGGTCAAAATTCTGACCTGCTGCTGCTCCTGTTTACAGCCAATTATCATGGCTTCTCTTTCTTGCTCCTGTACTTTCTGGACTATAGCTTTTACATCCAATGTTGAGAATTTAATCAGAGCCAAAGACTTGGCTTCTTGTTCTTCATCTCTTTGCCTACAACCAGGCATCATTGTCATCTTTAACGACAATCTCTTCATCAGCACTCTCTTGGACTAAGTGCTTCAGGTGTGTCACTTCCTCATCAGCCGTCACTTCGGCTGAGCCATCAGCTTTCCTCAGTATACTGAGTGGTGTCACTCCCTCAATATACAGCTTGGCCTCTGCAAAGTCTGCACAGGCTATGAAGGGTTGAGGATCTGCATCTATTTCCTCTGTCTCTCCATTGCCTAAGGCCATCATGATTTTCTGATGCAAAGAGGAAGGCACACATTTGTTAGTGTGGATCCAATCTCTCCCAAGTAAAGCATTGTATTTAGCATTACTGTCGATCACGAAGAATGCTGTCATACAGTCCCTGGTTCCCACACTCAAGTTAATGGGTAAATCCCCTGAGCCATCTGTTTGTCTCCAGCAAAGCCAGCGATGGTTGTGCTGGTTGGGATCAACCTGGGATTCTTTTTCCCTAGTTTCTTCAAAGAAGATTTCGGTAGTAAGTTCACTGCTGCCCATTATCTATCAGGACCCGATTCAATTGTATCCCATCAAAGAAAGCCTTGATATACAAAGGCTTGACATGTTGTGTCATAGAATTCGAGGGATATTCAAAAGGATATGAGAGGTTGATGCTCACCTCTTCCTCGCCCTCGCATTCAGTTTCCATCGGAGTAGCCATTTCAGACTCATCCTGTACCATACTCACTTGCGACTCCTCACTAGAGACTGGAATAGGATCCATGTCTTGGTCCTCATCCCCAGCCTGGAACTCATGAGGCAATATGTGTACCATATTGACTGATACTGGAGGAAATGAGCCAAATTGGATGGCTGGCTGTACCTGCTTCCTCCCTTGGCCACCTTGTTCAGTTACTTCAGCAGCATCCTCCATGCTGCATTCTGGCACTTCGTTGCTAACTGATTCCTTCGAAGGATCTTTCTCAACTGGTTTTTCAACCAAAAATGTTTGCTCAGCCATGAAGGCTTCGAACATTTCTTCCTCTGCCATTTCCTTCTTTTGGCTTATGCCAATCTCTTCTTCCGTCTCGCTATCACTTTCCATCAGAGCCTTCTCCAACCCTGCTAAGCTAGCCTTCTCCCTGGCCTTTAGTTCAGAATGAACTTTGGCCAACTGTTCTCTGCTGCCAAACACTTTGTTCTGTGGATTTGGCTTTGGAGCATGGTCTGACTTTGGATTCTTCTTTCCTTCTGTCTTGACCAGTGAAGAACTCTCTCCACTTTCTTTCAGATCTTGCTGGTACTGGGTGTACCTGCGTTGAATCTTCCTCCTTTGTGATCTTGAAATGACTGGAACCATATCTGGTTCCTTTGTCTTTGGGTGTTTAAGCAATACCCAATTGTTCGGAGCCACCAATGGAGGCTTGACCATCCTGCCTTGGTTTCCAACATCCCTTTGGGCAGGCACCTCCCTAGGCTTGTTCTGCATTACAAACCAATCTGGGACCCCAGGTACCCACGAACTTGCTGACTCAGATGTTGAACTGCTTTTTTCAACCTTCGAAGCCATCTTCGAAGCTGGCTGTGAAGGCAAGTGTTTGGCTCTGACCTCATGTTTTGAGCCTGATTCAGACCTTCGATGCAGATAGCCACTTTCTGTCCTACGTGAGGTTGGTCTAGGGGGCCAATCCTGGCTTTGATCCCCTGAAATGAGCCTCTCTCCAGTCTTCTTTCAGAATGACTGCTCTCCATTCTGTAATAGTTAGGTGGCCTGGATTCATGTAAGGGCATCTTGCCTTTAGCATGCATTCTGTCCATTGCAGGCTCAACCACTGGTGGTCGCTGCCTATCACTAGCCGGATACGGCCTTTTGTTGTAAGCGTTGGTTGATTTAGAACGTCTCTGAACATCCTGTAGTATTGTTTCCCATCAATTGGAAGCCCCTTCAACCATTTATAACTCAGTCTGCACCTGGGACACATCCTCTGCATTACAGCTGCTTCCAAGGAATCATCATCCAGTGCTTCTTCGTCAGAGTGTTCCTTCTGGTGTGAGAAACCTTGTCCAATGGCTGGTGGGTTTCCAGTGTCCTTCTTGGTAGTTGTCTGGTTGGCAATATGCATCTGCACATTGACCTCTTCCAACTCTTGCAGAGATAGATTCTGGAAGTTTGGTACAACCACATTAGCCGTGCTTTCTCCAACTTCTGGAAACGGATTGCTGTCAATCCCCATGACCTTTTCTGTTTTGGCTGGAAATTTCAAACTCCCTTTCCGAATTTGTTCTTGGATCCTGTCTCGAAAAACAATGCAGTTTTTAGTCGAGTGAGACCAAGAGTTATGCCATTTACAATATACTTTTCCCTTAAGTTCATCTGGAGATGGCAGTTTTACTCCTTTAGGTAACTTAAGGAAATTGGCCGCAAGCAAATGATCAAAGATGTCATCTGCTTTTGTTAAATCGAAAGAGTATTTTCTGTGAAAGTCTTTCTTTTTAAACTGCTGGTCAATTGTTGTATCCTTATGAATTAATGCTTCACAGATTACAGGTTCTTTGCCCACAATCTCCGCTGCATCGATCTCATAATTAGGATCTCTATAATATGTCTTGTACGACGCATTATTTCGATCTTGTTCTTCCTCTAGTAATGCTTCGTATCTAGACACCTTATAGGTCAGTTCCACCAAATCTCTGAATTCAGTTGAGTCAAACTTCTTTCGAAGCCTGAACTCTAGGCCGTTTTGAGCCAATCTTACAAATTCTGATTCTGGCAGGATGACTCTACATTTATTTCGAGCCCTTTTAAATCTGGCAACAAACTGAGTAGCCTTTTCTTCAGGCCTTTGACTCAATCTAGCCAAGTCTGCCATAGAAACCTCTGGCTCTGATTGGAAGAATTGGGCATGAAATGCCTCTTCCATTTGTTGCCAATTTTGAATGGAGCCAGGTGTAAGGTTGATGTACCATACAAACGCTCCTCCAGTTAGAGAATTTGGGAATAATCTTAGTTTCATAAAGTCATGATTAGTAAATTCACCGCATTGAGCAGCAAACCTAGCAATATGCTCTATTGTTGACTGATTTCCAGTCCCATAGAAAAGGGTAAAATCTGGTATCCTGAACCCCCTTGGGTATTCATGTACCCTATCCACCCATTCTGGGTATGGTTTTCTGTATACAGGAGTCTGGACCGCCCGAGCCATCGGTCCACACATCTCCCTAACAATATCAACAATTTGGTCCCTAGGGACCATATTTTGTGCCTGCTGAACCACTACTGGAGGGATAGACACAGGATTTGGTGGACAAACTTGTGCTTGCGGTCCTCTTGGTCCATAAAGTGGTACATTTGGGACTGGTTGCCCCTGTGGTGCAGGTTGCTGTTGGGGGTGTGGGTAACCCTTTGAGCCTGTCCTGCGAAAGGACCTGCGAAGGTGCTGGAACAGGTGTTGTGTCCCTTCCATTTGCAGGCCAACCTTCCAACCCCCCGGGTATAAATTCGAATAAGGGATTATTATATCCCTAGTGCCAGGTATGGCTTCGAACATGGGATTTGTAACCATTCTTACGCCAGTTTCTTGTACTTGACCAGATCCACCAACTTGTGTGGCTTCATTGTTAAGTACTGAGGCATTTTGGCCTGCTATAGGCCTCGAAATGGGTTCATACCAAGACTGAGGTGATGGTCTTTCATAGTTCTGGTTACTAGCTTGACCATTAGAATGTCCATTAACTTGCATAGGCTGTTTATCTCTAGCCAATCTTTGCTGAGGGACATTTAAAACTTCCTCTGTGTGTCTTGTGTTTGTTGGTTGGTGGTTATTCATTCGATCCAAAAAGGATGTTGCCCACCTTTCCATTGTGTTCATTAATTGTTGTCCCATAGCATCTACTAAGCCATCCCATGGATTGGTTGGCTGAATAGATGGAACAGTGGATGGTCCAATTCCTTGGTTTCGTCCAATATTATGAACATATGGTTCTTGTCCCGAAGTACTGGTCTGTTCGACCATAGGTTCGGATAACATGGGAGTTTCCACAGGATGTGTTACCACATTATCCTCTGGATTAGGTATTTCTACCTCTCCTTCTACGCCTTCTTCCAAGCGTTCATTTTCTCCCTGTCGTCTTCGTCTAGCCATTTTAACAAGTCCCACTGGGCGTGCCAAAAATATATGTTGGCTTTTTGGCTTTTCGAAGGGTATTTTTGTAAATGCGAGCGTGCCAGCAAGGATCAATCAGTCCTTACAGAAATTATAATTGCCAACCAATTATCAGACGATTGTGTTTTAGTTCTTTCAGCCTCAATGAAGAGGACTTTTACTGGTGGCTTGACTTAGGAGAAATTAAGAGAAAATAACAGTTAACATGAAGAACAATGGAAGTATTTCATTAAAATGAACACTTACAATGATCCAAACTCAGCCTCGAAGAGGTTTACAGTGACGATCTACTTGAAACTACTCCTATGAATCGAAGTGCAGAACAGGTATTTAAAGTGCAAGAAAGGTAAAGACTGGAAATGTAAAAAACTGAAAAATAAATATGTAAAGTAAGACTGGTTTGTATGATCTGAGTCTGGGGGTTTTTTCTGGGGACCTCCTTGCTATTTATACTCCTCAAGGATGACCATCGAACTGCACTTCAAACTGTCGAACTGCTCCTCCATGATTGCTGATCATGCTGCCTTAGAAGTAGTTCCACTACGCCTTTTCTTGCAGTTGAACTTCCCTCTTGTATTTGAATTTGAATATGAGCAACCGTTGAAGCCACGTCATCTTGTATCTCTTTATTGATCCTGTGCTACTCAGATCACGTGAGAACCAATTTTTACTGCCACGTGTACGATCAAGATCGAAGACTTGAGTAGTCTCCCCATACTATCCTCGCTTTGTCACGTGTCGAACTGTAATTGGCTTTTACAAAATATGTAGCCAACAAAAGGGTTACCCGCCAAAGAGAAGAGATTTCCCAAGAAGCAAGAAGGGTTAGTCACATCCTAGAGATGAGAGACACAAGTGAATCCTAAACAATAGGAATCATGACCAAAATGCTACGGCGGCCGCTTTGAGTTTACGAGGCCCAAGGCGAATATATAATGACAAAAAATATATATATATATAGTGAAAGAAATGAAAAGTATTTATATACCAAAATTTAATTACAAAAAGACATGAAAAATCATTATAAAAACTCAAAAAGACAAAAAATATAATGTGGGATGTATTATGTACAAGCCAATCAAAGCCTAACATGGGTCATAAGGGTAATTTGGGGAGTCAGTGAGGTCTCCAGTCATCACAAAAACCATGAAAACTTGTATCAATGGCGATGGATCTGCAAGACACTAGAACAGTCAAGATGTGAAGGGTGACGTGGCCAAATGGTTGCTTACAATTTAAATTCAAATTTAGGAAGAAAGCCCAACCGCAAGTGAGATGTAATGGAAGTAAACTATTCAAAGTCATGTCCAGTGATCATGGAGATTATTTCAACAATTATCATCCACTTTGACGGTTATCATTAAAGCCTATAAATAGAGGAGAAGGCTAGTAGTAAGGGGACCCAAAACTAGATCCAAAAACTAGTTTGTTTACTTTACATTTTCCAATCTTTTACTTTCCTACCCTGGATTTCAAATTCCTAGGAGTAGTTCTAAGTTAGTCTATTGTTGTAACCCCTTGGACTTACCCAAACCACTATGCTTTCGTTTGGAGAGTAGGTTGACTTTTTGATTTTTTAAAATTTTTTAAACTATTTTAGTCTACATTAAAAAGTTTTGTTTGGGATGGACTTCTTAGTTTTTTTTGACTTTTGTAAGAGAAATTTGAAATGATTATGATTGGATATGACATTTTGTCTTATTAACTTTTTAACGTATATTTTATCTTTTTGTGACTATTTTTAACCCCATCCTCACATGCTAAACGAAGCCTATATAAATTTTCAATAGAAAATGCAGTGGCGGAGCCACCATGCTAGGGGGTCACATGCCCCTCCCTCCCCCGATTTTTTTTTATGTATATATAAAATTTTTTAAAAAAATAATATTTAGAATAAAATGTCAAGGCATTTTTAAATTTATGAAAACAATAATGATTGTTTTATTGAAAATGAAGTGACTACAACAAATTATATTTTTATGTATAAAATTTTTGTGTAAAATCTCAATATAAAGGTAATATCCATCATTATTGATATGCAAATACAATTAATCTCACTATATATATGTAAAAATTACTAGAGTATTAGTTATATTTGCATGTAGAGTTCACCCTTCATATATTGTTTTACTATTGGTTGGTAATATCATATGTTAATAATGACGTGATATCACTATTATATGAAATTTTTACTCAAATTTTGTAAAAATTTGATTTATCTTATCATTATAAAATTTATATTAAGATTTAAATATATGACTTTTTTACATTGTTCGTAATACACTAGTTACATGAAATACTTTCTTGGGGAAATTACCCACAGGTCTTATTTGAAATATGTGGACACTATTTAATCCTACAACTTTTTGAGTAGACTCAAAAGCCCTACTTTCTTCTCTCTCTCTGCTTTTTGCCTCACTCTTTACGTTTTCCTCTCTCTCTTTTTTTCTGCATTTTTCTCTCATCTTCTTTGTCATGGACGACGACCTGTGATCATGTCTTTTTTCATTGATCGGGATTCACCAGTAACCATCAACCATCGAAATCAACTCGTGACTTCACCCTCACCGACGGCGAAGAAGATATATTTCCGACGAAGAAGATGAGTAGATCTACTTAGATCTGATGTAGATCTACATCAGATCTGAATAGATCTACATCAGATTTGGCTAGATTTAAACAAAAAATAGTTGCCGGAATACAATCCTCTCTCTATATCCGCCTCTCTCCTTCGATCTCTTACTTTTTTTCTACATTTTCTCTGTTATACACTCCTCTTTTTCTGTTCTAATGGAGAAAATTTTTAAGTTCTGAACAAGTAGTTTTCGAGTTTTAGTTACAGGCGGTAAAATTTTGTAATTTCAAATTTTTTCGGTGCTGGAATGAATCATGGTTTAAAACTGTAAAATTTTGCAGTTTTAAATTTTTTTGGTGCTGGAATGAATCATCGTATAAAACTGTAAAATTTTACAGTTTCATAACATGTTTTTCAGTTTGATTAATAAAGATAAATGCTTAATAGATTTTTGCTTTGAAATTGTAACATTTTACAGTTTCAAAACTTATTTTTCAGTTTGATCAATATTGGAGATTATTTGCTTAAACCTTACAAAAATTGAAAAATAGCATATGTGTTTTCCCGTTGTTGCTGTTTTTTGTCGTTTCATTTTTTTTATATTTTAGTTTATCAATATTTATCACATTTTGCTATGTTTTTTTTTGCTCTAATTTCTTCATTTATTCTTTTTTTTTTCCGGCAATATTCTAGACATTTCGGTGAGTCTCCAGTGACGTTCTTAACGTCCAGTGAACGTTCTGAACATTCCGGTGACTTCTATTAACGTTCTTAACACTCCGGTGAACTTCCGGCGATACTCCGGCGACTTTCCGGTGATGTTAAACATTCTGACGAGTCTCCGGTGACCGTTTGACGGAAGTCCAACGGTAGTAAGATATAACAGTGTCTGTAAATTTTTTTTTTTTTAAAAAAAAAGATTTTTTGGTAATAATTAAAAATGTGTAGGACTAATTGGTGCAAGTGTTTTGTTTGAGGATTAGATGGGCCTTGCACTTTGTATATGAGATTTATTGGTAAGTTCCCCAACTTTCTTTTCAATTTTAATCGAAATTAATTGTAAAATTTTATGTGAAATACTTTTGTAATAATTTATTCAAGTTTTTGTACTTAATATTAATTCAAAAATTATTATTATCTTCTTATTGTTAGTTATGAAAAAAAAAAAAAAAAATTGTAATCAATAAATATCCCTTTTGATTTAGTTTTCTGATTCTGTCACTGAGAAAATGTATATGCCTAGAAAAAAATAATCCAGGAACTTACAGACGATATTGTTGAATGGTATAGATTAAATGTTAAAATGTTTTTCTTTATTTTTTTGGTTGATATATTTCTTAATAAATATTTCGAATTCCTAGCATTGTTGAATTTTCAAACTTCACACCTAGGAATGTTTTGCAAAGAAGGGTTATAATCATTTGAATATACATATATAGTCACGCACTCTTTTAAATAAAAAATATATATATATATACAATCACAGTTGTAAAAGACTCGTACTGTTACGTTCATAAAATATATAAAAAAAAGAAAAAGGACTGGTACTGTTGAGTACTAGAGAAAATATTATTTTTAATGGCCACCTTCATATAAGAATTATTAAAAGGGTTAGATTTGTCTCCAATTTATTTTGTGAATTGAACAATATTGTTGAGTTTGTAGGATTTATCATGAGTCATATTTTGATAATTTAAACTTTTTAATGTGTAAATCTTATCGAGTACTTTATCTTTTTAAAAATACAATAATGTTTGAGAGCTTTAATTTGAGAGCTCTAATACAACTCGAATGATGTGAAGAATACTTATGTGAAGGTGGGGCCCACACTCCTCTCTCTATCTCTCTCTACTCTCTCTCTCTTCCACCTCAGTAAAGCTCCATTTAGTGCTTTCAAATTAGAGTTATGTATCATTACTCGTAAAAATATTATGTTGATCGAATATTGATAGCTATTTGATCAGATCAAATTTTTATCAATAATTTACTTTGAAAATTATATTTATCGTTGACAGAAATATGATCCGATCAAGTAACTATCGATATCTGATCATTGTGATTTTTTACAAAAATAACTTACTCAATAAATTTTACACATTAAATAATTTAAATTATCAAAATATAACCTCTGATAAACCCTTACAGGTCTAACAATACATTCTAGTCTAATCTCAAATTAGAGAAAGAAAAGAACGGGCTTTATCCGAGTACTTGCTAGGCTGCAAATTTAGCAGGCTTTATCCGAGTACTTGCAAGCAAATCAAAACTTTTCATGTTTTTTTATGAACAATTTTGGAGTAATTACCACATATCCATTAAAATATAGGGTAAACTATTAATAGCGACTAATAATTAGATTTACTTTTTATTAAATTTAATTGAATAAAAGTTTTAATCAAATCGTGTTAAAAATAATTTTTTGTGACGATTTTTTTACATATATTATTAAGAAAAATGCCTAAGACCCCCAGTGGGGGTCACTGGGGGTCATGAATGGAAAGGGATGATTGGCCCAAAAAAAAACTGTTTTTTTTTTTTTTTTTTTTTTTAAATTTCGGCGAATGATGAGCTGCCACCTCACTGGGGGTCGACCCCCAGTGGGGGTCTGTAGCACGGCTGTATTATTAAAAGTTGACAATTTTTTTATCATAATTTTTATAAATTGTCACTAAAATTTATAATTAGAGATATTTTTTTGTGATGAATTTTTGTAATAATTTAGTGACTTTTTTGTAATAATTTTTTTAAGTTGTCGCTAAAACTTATAATTACTGACATTTTTTATGATAAAATTTCAAACTATTACTGAGAACTAACAATTAATAACGTTTTTTTTAATAGTATTTGATAGAAAATGTCATTATTTATCATAGGGTCTATTAGATAATAAATTCACCTATTACGATCTACACGTAAGTCCTCCCAAAATATATGTCATTGTATGGCATTTTCTTCATTCTAATTAGTTTAGATAGTGAAATCTATTACTCTTTTGTAATGCGAAACATCTTTTTTATAGGTTAATTATTTGAAAGTCCTATTTGTAAGGTTGATATTTCATTAAGTCATACTTTCATTGTTTCTAACTTATAAAGATTTATTTTAAAAATATTTATGTATATATGACTATTTTATCCTTATTAAAAGGCAGAAATAATTGAGAATTGAAAACCGTCAATTCATTTAATGCTAATAAAAAATTATTAGGTGTTACAAGTATACCACATGACAATGTTATACACCAATCATCAAGCATTATACCCCATGCCCCAATAGAAAATTGTGGGTCTTACTCTCTCCACCAATCACAAATCTTTTAGTAACCACCTCACCATACGTCAAAAGGACTAGATAATTTTCTCTTATTCAAGTGGACATTGCTTGTGTGGTATTTACTTTTGTTTTGTTATTTTAAAACTTAAAGATGTCATAACTTTTAGTATACGCATTTATTTTTAATAAAAATTATATTTTTAGAATTTATACAATGAGATCTATTAAATAAGACAAATATTAAATATAAATTTTATAAAATAAAATATTGTTTTTCTAGCTATACGAAACTAATAGTTTCTCAATTTGAGAAACTATCCATTTTACTGAGAAAGTTCTTAGGTTTTTCAGTACTAATTGATAATATTATTAGTTTTTGAGATTTTTTTTTTCCCCCAGTTTTAAAGCTATGAGTTTTTTTAGCTTAAAAAAATGATAATATTTTTAGTTTTGAAACTTTAAAAATTGAAAAATTTCTCAGTTTTGTATAGAAATATCCCATATAATTGTTTCATCAACTGAGAAATTTCTTTAAAGTGAATTTTTTTTTTTCTCTCTAGATATTAGGAGTCATATATTTTAGATAAATTTCATAGTTGCAATCTAATTGTTTAATATGTATGATATTTTTTAGTGTAACTTTCTCATTTTAAGTATGATATTTTTTCAGTTTTTCTCTTAATTAACTCAACCAATTCCATATATTTTATAAATAAAAATTAGACCAAGTAAATATTGTTAGTAAAGTAAGTTAAGAAAACTAAAAATAATTTAAATTGTAAGTTTATAATAAAATTATATATATTTAGTTTTATATAATTTTATATTTAATATTAGTCTTGTATGTTAGATTTCCTTGTGTCGATTCTAAAAATATAAATTTTATCAAAAATAAATATATACTATAAAAATTATGATGTTTCATAAACATTTCGTTGGAGGGGCCAAAATGATAATATATTGCATAAATATTTTAAATAGTATAGGGCTATCGACATTTAAAAAAATATATATCAAAGGCTAAAATGCTAATTTATTGTATAAATGCTTAAAATAGTTATTATGTAGAATTTTCTAAAGTTTGGGAGAGTCGTGGCCCACGTCAGCCACCCTTACGTATGTCATTGTTTGACGGAGATTTTATATTTTGGAAAGATAATTAAAAATTATTTTTTGATTTTTTAAAATTTTTTTGTAAGAGAGAGAAGTGGGTTAAAAGTTGAAAAGTGACTTTTAACCCACTTTCTAAAATAGGCCTAAATCTTTTTTGCCTCTACTTCAAAAGGGTGTTTTAGGAGCTTGGCTTTTAGTCACTTTTTTAGATTTGTAGCAAATGCCAAAAGTTGGCTTTTTTATATTTTTTTTTATTTGGGAAGTTGGTTTTTAGCCATTGGTGAAATTACAATTATATCCCTTATGGGTCAAAATGTGCTACATGAGTGAAGTTATAAATATTTTAAATTGAATGGAGACAGTTTGATCATTTTATTGTGATTTAACATCATAAACAAATATTAATAAAAAAGACAAAAGTAACTTTTTACTAACTTCTCAAATTATTTATCTAAAAAAAAATCAAAAACTTAATTAAAAGCCAAAAAATTAATTTTTATCACCATCTCAAAATAAGCCAAAATCTCTATCCGATCAAACTAAAAACTCACTTTAGGCTTTGTTTGGGAAGTGGGTTGACTTTTTGGCGTTTTTAGTTATTTTAGCCTGGGCTAAAAAGCTTGGTTTGGGAATGATTTTTTGACTTTTTAGTTTTTTTGACTTTTTTTGTTAGAGAAGAATATAGTAATTATGGATTGAATGTGATGTTTTTTTATTGTGGTTAAAATAGCCTATTTTATTTTTTGTGACTATTTTAGCCAAAAAAGAACACAAAAAGCCTTTTCCTAAACAGAGGCTTATGAAAAAGAAGTCACTAACAGAGAAATCTAAGAAAATCCAAATATAAAAATTTTGCGAGCGGATCCTCTAGAGTGAATTCTCTAGAGTGATCCTCTAAAGTGGAGATCGGACGGCTGAGGATTTTTTTCAAAAAAAAAAAAAAAAAAAAAAAAAACACAGATGATCCGCTCGCAGATCAACCCCTCACCCATCTCTCTCTCCCCCTCAACAATGGCGATCTCTGCAACTTGAAGATCAACGACCCATCTCTCTCTCCTCCTCCTCCTAACCCCCCTCTCTCTCTTCTCTCCTCTCTCCTTCTCCTCCTCCTCCGATGATGGCTCCTCCCTCGTCTCCGAGCTCCTCAAATTGCACAACTGGGTTCACCAAATTACTATTTAGACTGGTGAAATGCAAAACGCTGATCATATCTAGTTACCTAGAAGTCAAAGATTACCATCAAGGGATGTAAAGAATTTTAAATGCAAAATTGCATCCATTGTGGCTTTTTATCAAACAGGTAGTGTGGCAGTAGATGCCTATTTGAAATTAAATTATTATACGCAACAATCGTAAACCAACGAAAGAACTCATACACCAAAATAGAATTGGAAAGAAAAAAAATGGGGAAATCATAGACAACGGCATGTAAATCATAAATGTTAAAAAGTACCATAAATTAAATAAAAAGAATTTAAGAATTAAACAAACATTTACTTGGATTATGATTCACTTTCAACGTTTCCGAATCCAGGAAACAGGGCGAAAAATCCGACAACTTTACTCTCGTCTCTTGTTTTCTTTCTTTGATAAATTTTCAAAACTTTGGCCGAAGCGTCGAAGAAGATGAGAAGAGAGAAAGGGCCAGGGGTTGTGGTGGGTTGGAGATTGGGATTGGAGGGTGAGGAGCTCGGAGACGAGGGAGGAGCCATCATCGGAGGAGGAGGAGAGAGAGAAGAGAGAGAGGGGGGTTAGGAGGAGGAGGAGAGAGAGATGGGTCGTTGATCTTGGAGTTGCAGAGATCGCCATTGTTGGTAAGGTTTGGGACTGTGAGAATCTGGCATTTTTTTTTTTTTTGAAAAATCCTCATCAAAACGACGTCGTTTTGGTGAGGACTAACCAGGGCCGTCCGATCTCCACTTTAGGAGATCACTCTAGAGAATTAACTCTAGAGGATCCGCTCGCAAAAATTTTGTTCCAAATGCACAATTTTCAAAGAAAAAGAAGTGGTAAACTTCACAAGAGGTTTATTTAGTAGTTTTAGAGTAATACTCTTTACCATTCATCACATGAGATTTGTTCTCTTGTCTAAAAAATAAAAAATAGGGATACTTACGTATAAATCTTAATAAGTGAACTTATTATTTAATAGGTCTTATGAAAAAAATTTGTTATAAAAAAAATCACTAATTGTAAATTTTACCTACAATTTATAAAAATCATGACAAAAAAAGTCACTAATTGTCAATTTTTGACGACATATATAAAAAATTATCACAAAAAAATTATTTTTAACGACAATTTTATCAAGACTTATTTTCAGTAGGACTTGATAAGAATTAAATTCAACTATTAAGACCTATTGGTAAAATCTAAACAAAAGTACTTACTTCACTGTTTAACAAATAAAAATCAGCATAGAAACCGCTTGCCACTTGCACTTGCTCAAACCACTATATAAGGGGTCTTTTGGAAAGATGGTAAAAAATTAATTTTTAATTTTTTATTCGTTTTGGGTCTTATTATTTCTCATAATTTTTATCTATAAAAAAATAAAATAGACTAAAAGAGTTAAAAAAATTTAATTTTTTACTAACTTTCTAAAACACTCTAAATTTTCAATAGAAAATGTATGAGCCCAGAAAAAATAATCCAGGAACTTATTGAGGATATTGTTAGATGGTATAGATTCAATTTTATATAGGATTTGTTTGGAAAGAGAGGTTGGGTTGGTTTTGGGGCTATTTTAAAAATAAAAATAAAAAACAAAACAAAACAAAATAAGTTTTTTAGCTTAATAAGATAAAACATCACATCTAACTCATAATCATTATATTCTTTTTCTTACAAAAAATTAAAAAAACCAAAAAACCTTTTTCCAAATAAGACTTTTTAGTTCTAAGCTAAAATAATAAAAAGACAAAAAAGATAAAAAGTCAATCCACTTTCTAAACGAACCCATAATGGGACTTACTCTTGAAATGTATTATTTTTTGTTGATATTTTTCTTAATAGATATTTCGAATTTCTAGCATTGTTGAATTTTCAAACTTCACACCTAGGAATGTTTTACAACTAGGAGTTATGTTATATAAAGGGCATGGCTTCTGTCCAGGTTTTAATCGGATTGGACTGTGTTATTGGGCTTATGAAGGTCTACTACGGGTCTCGTTTTGATAATCTGAATCGTTCAATGTATAGAACTCGTTGAGTACTATATGCTTGTAAAAAATCACGTTAATCGGATATCGATTGCTATGTGATCAAATCAGTTTTGTATAAAAAAAATGGACGGTGAATAAATTAACGGTTGACAAAAATCTGGTTTGATTACATAGCTATCGATATCCGATCAACATGATTTTTTATAGGCATATAGTACTCGACGAGTTCTACACATTGACGGTTCAAATTATTCAAAACGGAACCCGTGATGGGCATTCACGAACCCAACAGCATGGTCATCGGACTGGACAGAAACCATTCCCAAAAAAACTAGGAGTTATGTTAATAGATATTTCGAATGTTTTACAACTAGGAGTTATGTTATATAAAATCATTTGAATAAAAAAAAGAAAAAAGGACTGGTACTGTTGAGTACTAAAGAAAATACGTATTCTTTGAATAAAAATATATATATAATCACAGTTGTAAAGGACTGGTACTGTTCCTTTCAAAAAAATAAACAAAAGGACTGGTACTGTTGAGTACTAAAGAAAATATTCTTTTTTATTGCCACCTTCATATAAGAATTATTAAGCCTCCGTTTGGGAAGTGGGTTGGCTCTTTGACTTTTTGGCTCTTTTGACTATATGAGCCTGAGCTCAAAAGCTTGGTTTGGGAAGGACTTTTTGATTTTTTGACTTTTTTGACTTTTTTTGTGAGAGAAGAGTGTAATGATTATGGGTTGGATGTAATTTTTTATCTTTTATGGCTTAAAATTACTATTTTGTCTTTTGTGGCTCATTGAGCCAAAAAAAACCCAATGAGCCACTTCCCAAACGACCCCTTCGACTGAAATGTTGCAACTAGACACAAATAAAAGAGCACTCTTCATCGCTGGGCTGCAAATTGAGCAGGCTTTACCGAATACTTGCAAGCAAGTCAAAACTTTTCATGTTTTTAGTTCTATGGACGATTTTGGAGTAATTATCACATATCCAATAAAGTATATGTCATTGTGGGGGCATTTTTTTTCATGTCATTGAGGGGGCATTTTTTTTCATTCTAATTAGTTTAGGCAGTGAAAACTAGTACTCTTTTGAGTTGTTTTGAGAAGGTAGTTGAGAGTTGATTTTTAATTTTTTTTTTGAAAACATATATAAAAAATGTGAGAGATAATGTGACTCAAAATAGGTTAAAAGCTGAAAGATGACTTTTAGCTATCTTCCCAAAATAATCCTTTGTAATGTGGAGCATCTTTTTTATAGGTTAATTATTTGACACTCCTTTTGTAATGTTGGTATTTAATTAAGTCCCGTTTTCATTGTTTCTAATTCATAAAGACTTATTTTCAAGATATTTAGGTATATATGACTGTTTTACTTTTATTAAAAAATGAAAGGAATTGAGAATTAATTCATTGAGTGCTAATAAAAAATTATTAGGTGTTACAAGTGCACCAAGTGATAATATCATCCACGGATCATCAAGTATTATGTCTCATGCCTCCATACAAAATTATGGGACCCACCCTAGTGGCGGAACCAAGAAATTAAATCAGAGGGAAAACTTATTAATTACAACATTGAAAATTTTGCAAAAATATTTCTTATAAATTTTTACATTGACTTCAAGAAATACATATAAAAAAAAAAACATTATTTGTAAATAGTGTATCATAGACAATATCAAAAACAATCATGGATATGAGTTTTAAAATAAATTATATAATGATAAAGTAATTTTTTATACAAAATATGAGTAAAAATTTAATGTAATAGTAATACTCCGTCATCAATGACATGTGATATCACTAATCAATAGTAAAGAAACACATGGAGGATAAACCCCACATGTCAAAATGTAACTAACAATCTAATAAATTTCATATCTTTATTGAGATTAATTATGTTTGTATCTCAATAATAGTAGATATCACCATTATATTGAAATTTTTATAAATAATAATATGACTTATCGTAGTTTCTTTATTTTCAATCAAAATAAATATTATTGTTATCATAATTTAAAAAATATCATTGACATTTCACTCTAAATAATATTTTTATAAATTTTTTATTTAAAACATTTTTTTTTATGTTGGCAAAAAAAATCCCAAAACCCAAGGGGCACGTGATCCCTCTTTACCTCCGCCCCTGACCTACCCTCTCCACCAATTATAAATCTTTTGGTAACCATCTCACCATGCTTCAAAAACAATAGATAATTTCTCTTATTCAAGTGGGTATTGCTTGTTTTGTTTTGTTGTTTCAAAACTTTAAAATGTCATAACTTGTATTATACATATTTATTTTTAATAAAAATTAAATTTTTAGAGTCTACACAATTGAAATCTATCAAACAAGGCCAATATTAAATATAAAATTTTATAAAATAAAATATTATTTTTTTAGCTATACGAAACAAATGATTTCTCAATTTGCAAAATTATTCATTTTACTGAGAAAGTTCTCATTTTTTTCAATATTAACTGATAATATTATCAGTTTTTTAAAAATTTCTCAGCTTTTTCCAATTTTAAAATTGTGAGTTTTTTTTTTTTTTTTTTTTTTAAGTTTAAAAATTGGTAATATTCTTAGTTTTAAAACTTAAAAAAAAAAACTGAGAAATTTCTCAATTTTGCACTGAAATATTCCATATAATTGTTTTGTCAATTGAGAAATTTCTTCAAACTTAATTTTTTTCCCCCCAAATATTATGGATCATATATTTTAGATAAATTTCATAGTTGCAATCTAATTTCTTACTTTTGGATGGAATTGACAATTTTTTTTAGTGTAACTTCTTCATTTTAAGTATGATTTTTTTTTTTTTCAATTTTGTATGAATTTTTCTCTTAATTAACTCAACCAACTCTGTATATTTTATAAGAAAAAATTAGACCAAGTAAGTTAAGAAAACTGACTATTAAAAATAATTTAAATTGTATGTTTATATTAAAAAACATATTTTTATTTTTATATAATTTTATGTTTAATATTAGTCTTATTTGATAAATTTCATTGTGTTGATTGTAGAAATATAAAATTTTATCAAAAATAAATGTATGTTGTAAAAATTATGATGCTTTGAAGTTTTTAAAAATCAAAATAAATGTTATATCACCATACTCTTTTATAAACAATTACAAATGATGAACAACCATTGTTTGAAGGGTAATTTTGTCTATTAAAAATTAATGGGACTTAAAGGAGTAACAAATCTTATTTAATACTCGATGTAGTATAAATTCACAAAATGAAACTTGTGTGTAAATATACTATAAAATTTTATCTATTCATATATATGGTGTGTTTAATAATTTTTATATGAGAAAATTGTTGAAAAATCCAAAGTGAGGAGGGCATAAGACATTAGGTCCAGTAAATATTTTTTGTTGGTGAGAGTTCTACCATTTATGAAATAGTTTGTTGAAAAGTCCTTTATTGATTTTAAAAGATATTTTGTTTCTAATTTTACTCATTAATTTATCTGTTGACTTTTTTTATGTGTTGACTTTTCGTTGACTATCTGTTCAAATTTTAAGTCTATTTATTGAATTTTTTTTATAATTTATTTTTTCAATTTGTTCAAATTCATACCATTTTCAAATTTTCTCTCTTCATCTGTTTCTCTCTTCATTTCTCTTTCATCTCTCTATCTATTTCTCTCTCTATCTCTCTATGTGTTTCTCTCTCCACTTTTATTTTCTCTCACCATCTGTTTCTCTGTCTATCTGTTTAAAAAATCTCTATTCTATTTTGTTTCTATTTGTTGAAATACTAAGCCAAACCTTCCCCCCCTCTCTCTCTCTCTCTCTCTCTCTCTTGCAATTTGTTTCATTACCATCATCAAGAGAAAAAAAAAATTGAGATCTTCGTGATCATCATCGTCATTGTCATTATCATTATCATCATCAACAACAATAACAACAAGAAGTACCACACACACACACACAAAACAAAAAAAGATCATAGATTTGATAAATACACCATTGAACAAGAACTAAAAATAAAAAAATTGAACATCTATCTTCATCAATCTTCCTTATCCTAACAGTGCAACTCCTCAAAGAAATCAAACACATATTTGTTCAATCTTCACCTTCAACCACATCAAATAGATTTGAATAGATGAGATGTGACAATCCCGTTCTATATTATGCTTTTAATTCCTTAATTGTGCATGTGCTTATGTGCTAAGTGTGGATTTTACTGATAATTATGTTATTAATGTGGTTTTGACTACATATCTATTAACCGTAGGAAAATCTGTTATGATTTCTACTTGATCTAAAAATTGAAGGCCTTAATGGTGTCAGAAACCAAAATTGGTTGATTTAATGAGATCAACATAATTTTTAGAGTCTAATGAGATATTTGATTAAATTTTGATTCAGTTCAAAAATATTAAGTTTTAATTAATTAATCTTAAACGTAATTCATCCCTTAATCCTTGATTAGTGATAATTAAGCCAATTAATATATATATATATATATATATATAAGATATAATTAAGAGTTGAGCTCAAATACTTCATTTTGGTTGAATTTTACAAGTTAGAGAGAGAGTGAGAGCAACTTAGAGAGAGAAGGAGCTTGTGAATTTGGATTTTGGCAAGGAAATTGAAGAATTGGGTAGAACAACTCAAGTTCTTGCTAGAATTGGTGTTCTTGAATATTATAAGTAAGTACTTATACCTTAATTCATGAGTTTAAACCGTCAAATATGTGAATTCAAGAGGATTATGTGTTCAAATGTAAGAATTGAGCTTAGAATGAAGAATTAGAGGTTAATTCATACAAGCATGCATAATTTGATAGAGTTTCATATGTTTGAACATGATTCATGTCATCCATGCTGAGTTTTGAAGCTATCTTCTACATGCATTCATGAATTATGAAGTTTTAGAGCTTAATTCCATGATTTACAAAGTTTTGAAAATGAATTGCATGCTTTTGGAGCTTTGGAAAAGAGCTTGGAAATAATTGATACTTGCATGGGAGTTTTGGTTTCAATTATGAAGTTTTAAGCTTCAATTTTACAAAATCATGAAGTTTGATTTAGTAATTGGCCATGTACTTATGTTTTTGAAGAATTTTCATGGTTTTGGGTTGCATCATGCATGAATCTATACTTTGAACATGTATTTCAAGCTTAACTCTATTTTGGAATTTCTAGAATTTTGCCTCACTGCTCGAGCGAATAATCTATCGCCCGAGCATACATTTCATGCATCCAGCATTTTTGCGGGCAATTGCAGTTGGCTCGAGCGACCAAGTCACTGCTCAAGCGATTATCTTTTATTTGGCAACTTGGCTCGAGCGAACATTGAGCTTAGATTCAAACCATCTAGTACTTTTGCAGACCAAGTGGTCCACTCGAGCGACCAATGTTGTGCTTAAGCAAAGTGCTCTATTTTAGCAAATTTTGAAAAGACATATTCTGATCACGTGTGCATTCTCATTCCCTTCTGGGCATTCTTAGGCATGAATTGAACATCCTAAATGAATTTAAGAGTTAAAATGAAACCTAATATAATTGAATGAGTTAAAGAACAATCCAATTAAGCAATGTGATTCAATGTGTGTATGTTTATGTATTGTGTAGGATCATCCACAAGGATAAGTCAACAACCGAATCACTGTGAGTAATATCTTAGTAAAAATATTTTTTGTCAACAACCGAATCACTGTGAGTAATATCTTAGTAAAAATATTTTCTTACTTACTTCATTTTCTGAATGTCCTAATGTGGTAAGCTTTTCCGAGACTGTGATTTTGCAAGTGTGAATGAATTTCTATTTGACTGATCAATATGATATTTGTAAATGTGATTAATGTGACACGAATATGTATAATGGACCCAAGGTCATTCTATATATTTGAATTAGACCCAAGGTCATTTTGTGTAATTGGATTGGACCCAAAGTCATTCTGTACATTCGATAAGATGGACCCAAAGTTGTTCTGAACATCTAATAAGTCTGATTATCTATTACGAGTTGACCGAATGGTCATTATACAGCTGTAAATGATTGGACCGGAGGTCATTATGTTATTATATGATCAATTCCATTTCGTACATCTGATATAAGTTGGACCCAAGGTTGTTTTGTTAATTGTTAGGCCCGAGGTTGTTCCGTTATGTATTGCTTATGATATAGAAATGCTTATGTTATTTACTAGATCTCATTCACATAATCCCTTTACTCTGATGTTATTCACTGGGTTTTCGCTCACTCCGTATATATATATATGTAGATGAATAACGGGATGTCTAGCTTCAACCTTAGTGAACCTGTGAAGGATACCAAGTTTTTGTGAAGTCTGTCATGAGTGTCTCACGAGCAAGGCTTTTGTCTCTTTTGTCTTTTGAATTTCTGTTTTCTTTTATTGCTCATGTTTGACCTTGTATGTGTACATATATTTTGGTTTTGTATAACAATGATGCTTGAATGATCTTGGACATATGTTATCTTTTCATTTATGTATGAGTGTAAGTTATTAATATATGAGAAGTTTTTGTTTATGCCATTTATGCACAACTCATTAGGAAAAATTTTATAATTTAGCTTTCGCTTCTGGCCCTATATGATAAATTATGATTTAATTTCTGTCTAAGACCGTAAGTAATCTCTTTATTACTGACCGGTTATGATCCAAACCTCTAGAGCGGGTTCGGGTTATGACATGAGAGATGGTAGATCTAGATAGATCTAAATCAGATCTGAAAGAGATAAGAGATAACTACTCTAACTCAATGATTCAAGTTAGGGTTTAGATCTATGAACGGATGCATCATCGTCGAGCATCCCACTACCATCGCCGCCACCTAACCGCTCGTAATAGTCAATGCAAAACAACAACAACTTTAGGTCCAGCTCGTGTCGAGTTCATACCTTCCTCACCATCTCCCAGTTACCATTGCCACCGTTGTAAGGCAGATTTTCTTCATCTTGGAGAGACGGCTAAGAATGGGACATAAACACACCATGTAGAGCCTTTGGCAGCCTCCCAAGGCCACCGCCACCACCGGCTTGACTCTGGGCGACCCGAAGACACGTGACGGAAGCAGAGGTGCTTCCAGAGCCATTCATTGTGAGCAATGGAGCACCAAGGCGGCAGACGCAAGTGATAGAGAAAAGGAAGCGGCCGACGATCGCTATTGGAGAGGACGCCGGATAAGGGGTGGAGGAGGAGAGAAACAAACCTTGCGTCAGTGATGCGCCTGTTACGGCAGCGTATAACTAGCTCTCTCTCGCCGGGCGGCAGTAGCAAAGGAGTAGAGAGAGAACTACGGCGGAAAAAGGTGCTGTTGGCAGCGACGAAGGAGGTGTGGTCGTCGGTGACAACGAAGGAGGTTTTGTCAGCGGCTATAAATGAGAGAGAGAGAGAGATGAATGTGAATGTTTAGGGTTTTGGAATTGTGTGTATATGATATATACATATATATATATATATAAGGATGGTTATTTTAGTCAATTTACTTGAACTTGTACTTTTAGACAAACTATTTCAGCACCTCAACTTTTTGACAAATAAAAATGAAATTTGAATTTATGAACTGACAGTCCTATCTATATTTGTAAAGGAGTTATTCCCTTAAAAAGTTTTGTTAGCAAGGGCGATAAGGACATATGAAGGTTTAGTTTGGCATCTTTAAAAAAAGTTAAAAAGTTAAAAAGTCGCTATCTTATTTAAGTCACATCATCTTATTTAAGTTACATCACCTCTCTACCACATCACTTCAAATCCAACTCATATTTTATAAAAAAATCAAAAAATACACTTATTTAGAACATTCCAAACAACCTTACGAATGCATTAAATAAAGACAACTACACCCACTTGTGTGGAAAGAAGTAAAAAGTTTGAAAGTTGTCTTAGCTCAATAAATTCTTTTATAATAAGACCAAACTAACTTTTTATTTTCCTCACATTTTACCTCTTCACATCTCTTGCTTTTTGTTTTTTTTTTTTTACACCTTTTTTTGAAAAAAAATTAAAATTTAGTTTGATAAAAATAAATACAGAAAACAATATTTTAAAATTTACTTGTTTCCCAAACAAAGAAAAAATTATATAAAATAATGAGTGTTTATTTTTTTTTTTACTAAATTAATTTTTTAATTTAAAAAAAAAATATTTTTAAAAATTCAACCAAATAAATCTCTGCCTTGACACTCAACAAGTGTAAGCCGATAAGAGACATTTAAATAGAAGTGTATTTTAAGAAATCTAAATCAAAATTCTATAAATAAATAAATAAATAATTATTTGCAACTACTACAATACAAACATTAATTTATTTTTATCAAACTAATTATTATTTTTTTATTTACAAAAAAGATATATATATACATATATAAGGGATATGAAGGGGGAAGGAAAATAAAATGTTAGTTTTGTATCATTATAAAAGAATTTATTGAGTTTAGATCATTTTTAAACATTTTACTTCTCTCCATATAAATGGGTGTAATTGTCCTCATTTTATGCATATAACACATGTTAAAAAAACCCTCACTAAACATCAAACATTTAACATTGACTTTTTGAAACTTTTGAATTACTAAACTAAGGAACACATCACTTGGAATTTGGAAAGATGAGAGCACGTGGCCAACTAATATATGCTAGATTTGAGGGCGCATTTGGCTTTCCCAATCATCTATAAAAACCAGAGTTAATATGAACCCAAATACACACAAACTCCCAACAATTTTAATTGCACCGAAGATCAAAATGGCTCAACCTATGGCGCCCCTTTGTGTGTGTCTTGTACTCCTCATAGTGATCGTGGCTGAGGGAGCTCAAAAAATTCCAAAAGCTCCTAAACCTAAACATGTCAAGTGTCATGATAACAAGAATTTCCCTATTTGTCACCAAAACAATGATCTTTATTGCCCTTTGGATTGCCCTAACAATTGCACTGTAGATTGTGTTACTTGTCAAGCTGTGTGTACACGGCCACCGCGCGCACCGCCGCCGAAACAAAAAAAAATCTCATTCCCCACCTCCTTCTCATACTCCTTATCCTCCACCACCACCAAAACAAAAAATGCCACACTCACCACCTCCTCCTCGTACTCATTATCCTCTTCCACCACCAAAACAGAAAACTCCACACTCGCCACCTCCTCCTCATAGTCCACCGCCACCAAAACAGCAAAAGCCACATTCACCACCTCCTCCTCATTCTCCACCGCCACCAAAACAGAAAAAGCCACATTCACCACCTCCTCCACGTTCTCCACCGCCTCCAAAACAGAAAAGTCCCCATTCACCACTTCCTCCTCGTTCACCTTATCCTTCCCCGCCACCTCCTACTGAGGTTCCTAACTACCTACCGACTCCTCCAAGTGTTCCTACATCATTGCCAGCACCTCCTCCTTCCAGTGTGCCCACACTCCACCTACTCCTATTTCCACTTCGCCGCCACCTCCTACTGATGTTCCTACACTACCACCACCTCCTAGTATTCCTATATCATTACGACCACCTCCTCCTTCTAGTGTGCCCACACCTCCACCTACTTCTATTTCCACTCCACCTCCTACTGAGGTTCCTACACTGCCACCTCCTCCTAGTGTTCTTACATTTTCACCACCACCTTCTCCTTCCAGTTTGCCCACACCTCCACTTACTCCAATCTCCACTCCACCGCCACCTCCTACTGAGGTTCCTACACTGGTACCTCCTCCTAGTGTTCCTACATTGTCACCACCACCTCCTCCTTCCAATGTGCCCATACCTCCTCTTACTCCTATTTCTATTCCACCGTTGCCATCTTCAACTCTGCCACCTTCGACTTATCCTAAGAAAGCCAGATGCATGAATAAGGCTTATGAAGCGTGCTATTGGAGAGAGTTTACATGTCCCATTGCTTGTCCTGAGCAATGTGAGGTTGATTGTGTCACATGCAGTCCTGTTTGCAGTAAGTTTCTCATTCTCTCTTCTTCTTTTTTTGGCCCAAATGAGGAAAATATTTTGTATAAATCAATTTTTTATTATATTGTTTAGTCTACAAACACACAACTCTATCACAAAATTAGATATGGCATATAATATATATTTAAAAATGATCCCATCCCAGTAATAAATCTCATAAAATCTTATCTATTTATATATATATTTCTTGTGTGATTCTATAAATATCTCATATTAATTCTTTAATCATGTTATTAAGATAATCAGGAGCTTATTTGCTGTATAATTGATAATTTAAAAACAAATTTTAAAAATGTCTCCCATATCAATTTTTTAAAATTATTTTTCTTACTATTAAAAAAGAGTTAATCACTTAAAAGTCTAATTTACAAATCTTATGGTAATTTAGGTCATATTTAAGATTTTTTGAACCAATAAGCCCTATTTAGTAAAATTCATAATATTATCATTTTTTTCCAATTTTTTAAAATTAAGAACATTATCAAATTTGTATAGTAATGTTCTAGATTTGTTTCAGCAACTGATAAAAAAAGCAAAGTATGAGATTAAATATTTTTACCCTTCTACTAATTGGTTTGATTCAGCTATTCAATCAAACCGAGAATATTAATAGTTTTTTTCAGTTTTAAAATTGACAACATTATCAATTTTTTTTTTTTGTTTTTAAAGTTTTTTATTTTTTTTCAATTTTGCATATAATGTTCCATCATCATACTCCTTTATAGACACAAAATTTTCAATTTTGTACAAAAAAATAATTCAAATTTTTTTTCAGTTTTTTAAAAAAAAAGAAGCTTTTTTTTGGCAGATAATTCTTTTTAATAGTTTTTTTCAATTTGAAAGTTGATATTTTAAAATTTTGAAAATCAAATTATCATGTTCTTTTATGGATAATTATAAATGATGAACAATTATTATTTGAAGGCCAATTTCGATTACTAAAAATTTAATGGGACTTTAAAATTTAAAAAATCTTAATTAAGACTTAGACTTCGTTTGGGGACAGATTATTTTAATAACTTTTTCACTTTTTAGCTAAAATATGAGCTAATTTTTTTTTGTATGTTTGAAATAATTTTTTAATTTTTTATGAAAAGATGTGCAAAAATAGAGAGAATAAAATATTTGACTTTTTAGTAAAGATTATAGGTTTTTTGATTTTTTTAAAAACTCTTTAACTTTTAAACTAAAAAATTATTATTTCACAAATGAGAACTTAATGAAGTATAAATCTCCCTTAAAAAAAACTACAACAACGATTTATCCCATTAATTTGGGAGCACTAATGGACCACTAATGAGATGGAAATTCAAAAAAAAAAAAAAAACACAAGAGCAAAACATCCCATCATATGAGACCCACATCACTTTAAGCTATTATATTCCTCTTTCTAGTGGTCTCAATCATTTTTGAAAAACTACACTAAAAAAATTACATATTTAAACTTTTGAAATTGATAACCCGCGCAGACGGCAATCGGCCGGGAGCAGTTTGCCAGGACCCATGCTTCGTTGGCGCCGACGGAATAGCGTTTTACTTCCATGGCAAAAAGGGCCAAGATTTCTGCATAGTCACCGATTCCAATCTCCACATCAACGCTCACTTCATCGGCAAACGCGACTCCAACATGAAGAGAGACTTCACATGGATCCAATCTCTCGGAATCCTCTTCGACTCTCACAAACTCTCCATCGCCGCCCAAAAAACCCCAATCTGGGACGACTCTGTCGACCGACTATCCCTCTCCTTCGACGGCGAACCGGTCCTCCTCTCCGCCGTCTCCGGCGCCACCTGGCGGCCCGCCGCCGTCTTCGGTGTCTCCATCACCAGATCTCGCGATGCCAATTCGGTGGTGATCGAAGTCGAAGGGAATTTCAAAATTGAAGCGAATGTTGTTCCGATTACTGAGAAAGATTCGAGAGTGCATAACTATGGAGTCACTGTATAGGATTGCTTCGCACATTTAGACCTAGGATTTAAGTTTTACTCGCTCAGCGGCGACGTTAATGGCGTTTTGGGGCAAACTTACGGCGGCGATTATGTGAGCAAGGTGAAGATGGGGGTGGTGATGCCGGTTTTGGGCGGTCATAAGGAATTTGGATCTTCGAGCCTCTTTGCTGTAGATTGCGCTGTTGCGAGATTCAATGGGATCTTCAATTCGTCAGAGGGTTTCGAGTATGGTGATTTGAATTGTGGAAGTGGAATGGATGGTAGAGGAGTTGTATGCAAGAGATGAATCAATCTCTCTGTCTCTTTATCTCTCTTGAGATTATACACAGAGGTTTCATATTGTTGTGTGCAAATAAGGTCAGGATCTAGTAAGAGTTCTGTGGCCACTACTTCGAATGATTTCCAAATAAGGATTTACTAATGGAAATTAAATAAAAAAAATTATTTATGTTGTATACAGATTATGGTACAAGGAATAAAGTTTATTTGTACTGTCTGTTTTGATGGAAATAATTTATGATAGAGTTGTTTGTTATACTAACCCAGAAAATTACATACAAATGCAAAATGTTGCCTTAAAAAAAAAAGGAATTGAATTCTACGTGATGTCTTTTTGGGTTTAAAGGGGCTCATCTTATTGATTTAAATTGTTTATTTTATAAGGTGTATTGAATATATCATTTATTCAAAAAGTTACAGATATCGATATTCATAGAATCAAGTTACATTTGTCTTAAAACAATAGATAATTTATTTTTGAAATTATAATTGCTATTTATTTTTTAAAAACAAATATAATATGTAGTTATCGATATTATAATTTGTGTTACTCAAGTGGTAAATGTCTTTTTTACTGAAGTCAATGTCTAAGGTCTAAGTCTTGTGCGCTTTGTTATGTAATTTTCGCTAATGGCCTTGTGGCCTAGTGATTTGGGTGCAGCACTTGGACATTTGTACTGGTGAGGTTGGAAGTTCAACTCCCCTAAGCATTAATCTAACAATTGACGATTTACTTTCGCCAATTAAAAAAAATATAATTATCGATATTCAGTCGTTTTGATTTTTTATATAATGGATGATATATTCAGCGATTCCTAAAAGATGAAACCATTTGGATCATTGAAACGTACCCCAAAATAAGCCCATTTAAGCCCAAACAACCCTCTCTAATCTCCTTAAAAAAATTAGAACGGTAAGTATATACTAATGTATGCAATTGAAAAGATTATGTGTGTTATGAAATTTACAATCAAAACAGTGGAGAGAATTTTTTTTTCTAAAACAAAAAATTCGAATATATGACTTAACTACATGTCTTTATATAACCAACTGCTCTTATGAGTATTTTTTAAATTAAAAAAAAGTGACATGGTTATGCTAACTCCCTAGTGTAAGCAAGTCACCTTTTTTTCTTTTCTAATAACTAGGTCCCGTGGGGTCGTTCTACAGTTTGAATACAAATATTTTTAAAATTGTGTTTTGTTTATGAATTTGAGAAATGAAATGTAATTAGATCTTATATTTAAGTTGTCGTGGTGTTCCATATTTCTTCATTAATCACTATTTATCAAGTTCTTTTATGTTCCTCAATCAAAAATTCTAAAAGAGAAGGCATTACGTTTTTAAAAATCATGTATGTATGTAGCTATCGAATTGACACATATGTAACCATGGGAGAGTGAGGTACAAAGGCTAAACTGCAACATAGAAGGCCTGCGTTGTAGCACAAGCATTGGGATTTACTTTGTCATCAATAAATATTGAGAGAATTTTTTCATGTAATTTTGGTAAATAGCTCTTTTGAAAGAGAGGCAAAAAATAAACTTGTGTTTTGAGTTATTTTATGAAGATCACTATTTATGTAGAAAATCTTGCAATTATTGTTGACTGAATTGTTTTTTGCGAAGGACATATTATATGCATCTTAATTTTTTTTTGTTAGATTAAAGGGGGGCCCAAAAAAAATTGAACTGCTGAATTGATGCATATTCAATACTATTATGGGTTATAACCAAACTTTACTATATTCATAATAAAAAAATAATTATTATGAGTCATAAGATTGCATCTTATAATCACTCTAATGTAGTGAAATGGAACTTTGTGCAAGTTCACATTATTGATAAGATTGCATCCCATAAAAAAAATATGTTCATTATATCAGTCCATACAGTAACTTTTTTCATAACATTGTACATTATAGTAGGTATACAGTGCGGATTTGTTTACAAAAGAAAAGAAAAAGAAGTACTCTATGTTAGTGTGATTATGTATAATGTGTATAGATATATCCTTGTCTTTTTTGATGTACAATATTTTTAATTTTGCGTGGTAAAGTCTTGTCATCGTATTTGAAATTCCCATATTTTCCTTTGATGTGGTTGCATAATGCATTTGCTGCAGAGTTTCCTTCTCTACTAATGAAGGTGATTTTACAATCTTTGAAAATTTGTTCTCTTTTTTGGATGTTGCCTATGAGTTTCCATACGATGCTGCAATAATCTCTTTGTGTATTGTGTAGAATTGTCTCGATTAAGAATTTTGCATCACCTTCTGCCCATATCTTTGGCCATTCATTTTCTGCTGCAATTTGTAATCCACGACATAAAGCTGATGCTTCAGCATATTCTGCAGATTTCATTGGTATTGTGTCTCCGAAAGCATAAACGCAAATTCCTTCGTGGTTTCGAAATATTCCTATGCGAATGGCATCTACTTGTTTTGGAACTTCTTTGTTTGGATAGATTCCGCCATCAAAATTTAATTTGAGCCATCCTTCTTTTGGTGGTTGCCAATATACAAGCTGTTGTTGCTTAGTGAAGTCGATTGATGATGTGGTGGAAGTTTGGTGCGATGAGTAAATTTGGGGTAATAGTTGGTTATTAGTATTTTCCAATGCAGCAATGGTTGGTAGCCCGAAATTCAGTGGCTCGAATGGCTCGAAACTGTTAAAATGACGTCGTTTTGGGCGCAAAACAACACAAAACGACGTCGTTTTGGCAGTTTCGAGCTATTTGAGCCACTGATTTTGTGGCCCTAAAACATTTTTCTTTCCAATGTAGAGATCGTGATGTTTGGAGAGGTGTAGTAGGCTTCGGAATTGTAATAATAGTATGGGTTCAGGATTATATGCCTCATAGAGTAAATGTATAAAGAACTGGTTCTTAATACATAGAGTAAATGTATTAAAACAAATTTAATATAAGAAGGTTTTAAAAGCAACCTTAGTAAATGTATTAAAAAAAATAGAGAGTTAAAATTTAATATAAGAAGCTTTTAAAAACAACCTTAGATTAAGAATGGTTCCTCTCTATTGTGACATTTGTTTGTTTGTTTTTGAATTGTACTTGGTGTTGGCTGTTTGATAAACTTGGCAAAAGTAGTTAAGTGGTCAGGCATTGATCCAGTTTGATGGTGAGAGTAAGCCCCTTGTATTTTTATTTTTTATTTTTTTAAATAGTTTTAAAATATGTAGTAGGTGGCTGATCGTGCAGCAAACTATAAATGTTGGGTTAGGCATGAGACCATGACGGCGAGAAGCCCTTTTGCACAGGCAAACAATTCTGCTGCTGGAACAAAAGTTGTTGTTGATATGCCTTTTTTTTTTATTTTATTTTAAATTTGGGAAAATAATTTCCCATTCTGATTGTCATTTTTTGTGTGTTTATTTGTTTAACCATATTGTGAAGTACATGGTGGATAAGAAGTTTGACATTTTTATTGTCAATTTATGTGTGTGTTTCATTTTGGCATATCGTTGAACACATGGTGGGCACGCTAGACAAGAGGAAGAGAACGAAAAGCAATAAGAATTATAACCATAGATAAAAAAAAAACTGCAACAGATACACTACCAATAAGAATTAACACCAATTGGGAAATGGAAAAGGAAGCAGAGCGTACCTCTTCTGTTTCTTTGATAAAACTGTTGGTCATTTGCAACAATCAAATTGAACAATTTACATCTTTTAATAGGTGAGGATTTTAGGAACAAGCATGGTGCAAAGCGACCGCCTCAGCAATCGCGGTACAGGTGGCACGAATTGATGAAGAGGTGAGCACAGAGGTCCAACACAGCATCGATATGAAGCACCGATGTTGGAAATTTCTAGGAGAACAAATCATACCTATTGCGAGATTATACCTGAATCTACTACAAACACTATACACTGCCTTCACCGCTTGATCCATTAAATTCTTGGAACTCTCAAGTACAGCAGTAGTATATCTGAAAAGCTTTTGCTGGTAAGTTGTAGGTTGTTGTCGATCTGTTTGTATGTTTTTTTTTGGTTGTTGACAATATTGATCTGTTTGTATTTTAGATTTTAAGTTATTTGACAATATTTATAACCATTTAAGATATTTTTATAAGATGTGTTTTTTTAATAACTTATTGTGTTGGTGAAACTAATTAATTAATTATTTTAATTCATTATGTTTTCTTATAATGTTTCATTATATTGGGAGATAGGTGGATTTATTTGGATTTTTTTTGCCATTTGTCTATAAGAAAAACGGTATTGGAACATAAGAAAACAAAGTTGAGTAAGTGGAATATAGGTAAGTAAGGAAGAATTTATGACCTTGTTTGGTTTGGTTTTGGGCGATAAATTTTTCGAAGAAATTTTCAGGAAAGAGTTTAGAAATTTTTTTGGTTTATTTGGTTATATATTTTGGAAATAGTTTTCAAGTATGAGAGTTTAGGAAATTTTGGAAATTTTGGAAATAGTTTTCAAGTATGAGAGTAGGAGATAGAATGTGATTTTGGAATTTTTTTTCAAAAGTTATTAAACCAAACGAAATTTTAGAAAATTTTCTCAAAAAATTATTTTTGAAAATTAAACCAAATAAGGCTTATATAAAAATAGTTGTTTCATGTATATCTTATTTTAATTTGATTGAAATATTTTAGAGAATTACTTTCTTATTTCAATTTTTTTTTTTTCCAAATTCTTGTTGGAAATTTGGTGTTTAACTCTGTATGAAATTTTAGGAGTTAGAGTAGTTGACGTCACATTTAATTTTTTATTATATTTATGTTTAATGAATGATTTTATGTATTTTCCAGCAATTATTTGATGGATGAATGACACTTGAAAAATTTACAGTTTGTCGCAATATGAAACTTTGAATTAAATATTATGTTCTGTGATTTTAGAATTTTTTTGGCTGCATTGTATAAAAATTTTGCTATAAAATTTTATATCATAGAACAGAAAATAAAATTTTCAAATATTTATATTGTTATAACTATTAATATTTAGAAGTTATCATTTTATATATATTTTTTGGTAAGAATATTATTGTTAATGATTTCAAAACTACTATTTTAAGAAAACTAATGAAGAACAGCTGAAAATTACATGAGGAGGATTTTACCATTTGATTAAAAAAAAATTAAATGAAGAATTTTATTAGAAAACAATGAACTTAAGGTATTGAACAGTTAGCAGAAAGTTAAACAAAATTTGCAAAACGGTAAGTGTTGCTAGCTAATGGGTTTGGATTTATTTATCAAATCTGGCTCAATAGTTTAATTATTGTGGAGTTAAATGTTGTGCAGAAAAATAACAATTGATAAAACCACTTGTTTAGCCTAGAGTGAAAAACACATTGATTAAAGTGTAAAAATTAGAAGCCAAACAGATAGTTATATGGTGAACTAAAGTAGTTGACTATGGAACAAAACATTTATTGTACAAAGTTGACCCAAAAAAAAGAAAAAGGAAAAACGCTAGAAGTGTAAAAACGCTGCAAGTGTCGAGTCACCTAATTTGCAAGCAACAACAACACATAGGAATACTAAATAGCCATGCCTTCATTTGTGCTATAGTATTGGAATACTATCCAGGCAACAACACATACTGTCCAGCACAATTCAAGTTAAAAAAATAGGAGGTTAAGGACAAACAAAAGAAACCATTCATAGCTTAGGAGGAACTGGATGCACAACATGAAGAGCCAAAGCTTTGAACCAATTGCTTCATTTCATTTTGGTGTGAAGTAGTAAACGATAAAAACAATCATGTGAAAACTTATCTACCAAATTCCCAATAGATAAATCAATAGAGAAAAACTTACCTGCTAAAAATTAGGGGGACTTACGTGTAGGTCCTAATAAGTAGACTTATTGTCCAATAGGTCTTTTGATAATTAGTGACATTTTTCATTAAATACTATTAAAAAAACGTCACTAATTGTTAATTTTCAGCGACAATAAGAAAATTTTGTCACAAAAAATGTAACTAATTATAAATTTTAGCGACAGTTTAAAAAAATATCACAAAAAGTGCCACTAATTCACAACTTTTAGCGACAATTTAAAAAATTCGTCACAGAAAAACGTCACTAATTATAAGTTTTAGCAACAATTTATAAAAATAATGACAAAAAAAGAAAGTCACTAATGTTAATTTTTAGCGACATATGTAAAAAATCGTCAAAAAAAATTATTTTTTGCGACGATTTTACCAAGACTTATTTTCAATAGGACTTGATGGAAATTAAGTCCAATTATTAGGACCTATTGGTAGTTTACCCTAAAAATTATCCCACAGAATCATAAGCCTGTGAAGTGTAAGGTTATGATGAGAATTTTGGAAAAGCAATAAGTTATAACCTTATATTAGTTGGCTTCCACAAGATGAGCTAAATAACAAGGTGGGGTGGACAGGGTTAGTTTGAAGAGGAGGCTAGCCTATGGAGATAAATTTATATAAATTATAAAAATATTAGAGATAGTTGCCACGATAAATTTTTATAAATTCAAGATAGTTGTAGCGATAAATTTTTATCACAATAAGATTCATTCTTTTCCGTCCAAAAATAAAGAAGTAAATAGATGTCCCCAAAAAACATGAAAGCAGTGAAAAACCGTTTCATTATTGAGAAGCATACATAGAGCAGCAAAACAAACAAAACATTTTTCAGTTGGTGTTGAACACAGAGAGAGAGAGAGAGAGAGAGAGAGAGAGAGAGAAGTAAACCAAAAGCCAGAGAAAGTTTTAGTATATATAGAGTAGTACTCCTTGTGGGTACAACAAGTTTGAATTCTATCGAAAAAGTGATTACCTAATTCATTGTTCATAGTTAAAGAGAAGAAATATTGCATTGAGTTTTACGCCATTAATTAAGCATCAAAATTTGTAGCACAATATAAAAGCCAAAAATAGATATTGAATGCAGGAATAAATAGGTACTATATGTAGTATCCAAAAGCTAGCAAGCATAATCTTATACTACTGATGATAGCTATTTATATGTTGTCCAAAACGTGGAAGTTATTACATACCAAGGTTGTTTATATGTTATGCAAAAAGTGTAAGTTAACTATTATATATAACTTTTAGTGAAGTATATGGATATATATAGAGTGATATGTTAATATATATATATATATATCTAGATGTACTATTAGTATATTGTATTACATGAGGGAATTTATACAACTTCTACTTGCCAGACAGTCCACTTGTTGTTTGCCCATGTTGAAGTTGCATTTTTTGTGGAAGCGAGATGGATGTAATATCCTTTTTTCTTTGAAGCCATGTTCATGTTAGCTATTTTCTGCATGCATTCCTACAGTTGAAGAGTCTATGCATATTAAATAATTGTTGCCATGCTTTAATTTAAACTTTAATTTGAAATTGCAAGGAGATACTTGCCTTGAGATTTAATTGGACCAGTGCATCTGCTGAATGGCCTACCAACTTCTCTGCATGTGGTCCAAAAATAGCTGTTTGGAAGTGTAGAAACCCTATTTTTGACCGCCCTTACGACTTAGATGTCATCGCTTGCACATCCAATGATGAGTGTATATACTAGTTAAGTGCTCGAAGTTCTCAACAGAATGCCACAGATTTGAGCACTCCAAACCTTGCACCCATGTTGCCTTGTTTTTGGACCAAAACCTTGGATTTTCAAGCCTGTAACTTTTGGTGGCCTGCCGGCCACTGCTATGGGTTGCCGACCATTGCTTCTGGTAGTCGGCCACCAATGTGTTTTGCAGATATTTTTCTACCAGCTGTGCCAACTGTTGTGTCAGGACTCGAACCCGCCCCCAAGGGTTAAGGACATAACCGGCCAGTAACCATGAGATTACCTACGGCCTCAAACCAAGCCAAACGTATTTTAACAGAGTTGATGGGGGCCAAACGGAAGCAATTTAAAACTTTGTTCATAGAGTTGTGCTTACATGGCACATCATAACAAACCATATGTATGTACATTAATAACTCATATCAAAATATGTACTACACAAGGCTCTGTACATACAAGATCATATAGGTCTAAGTCAGCCGAACAAAACTATATGCAACATATCAAAGACTTCACCCATGTGACAAAATAAAACAGAATGACAAAAAGGCGAAGACGGGTCTCGTGCGTGAGACGCAAGGGCTGACTCTTCAAAACCTTTGTTGTTCCTTACAGACTTCACTGGGGCTGGGTTTGGACTTCTCTTGGCTCACCTACAAACACATGAATGAGTGTGAGCGATAGCCCAGTGAATAATATCAAATAAAGAAGTTATACAATGATATGTAGAACAACACACTTCAAATGGCCTTGGGCCCAATTCATATTTCTATTTAACATATACACGCACAATTTAAATCAAGTGGCAGTAGTTCCAAACATACTGGCCCTTGGCCCATTTATCTTTCATTTGTCAAACTGGCCTTTGGCCCATTCAGACTTTCATGTCAAACTGGCCTCTGGCCCATTCATTCATGTTAGCTTGGCCTCTGGCCCATTCATTCATGTCAAACTGGCCTCTGGCCCATTCATTCATGTCAGACTGGCCTCTGGCCCATTTATTCATGTCAAACTGGCCTCTGGCCCATTCATTCATGTCAAACTGGCCTCTGGCCCATTCATTCATATCAAACATTTGTCCACAATTCAAACTAGCAACTTATATGGCTTATAAGGAAATAAGCAATTGGACAAATGACAGGCTTCAAAATATCGATATTACTCACAGTGATCGGATTGTGGATTTGCCCTGGAGCTTGACTCTACACATCATATAGCACATATGGGTCACAAACGATTCAATCCATTCTTTAATTCACATATTCGTCTTTAGGCTTCATTCTTATCTCTTTGACTCAATTACAATGCTTAATGCATGCCTAAGAGTGCTTGCAAGTGAAAGAGAATGGAAAACGAAACACAGAGTACACTTTCAAAATTTCAAAAAACAGGGTCCCCGCTCGAGCGGACCCATTAGGTCTGCAAAAGTACTGGTTGTATCATTTTTACGCTCGAGCGTGAACTCCGACGCTCGAGCGGAAGTTCATCCTACATAGCTCCCCGCTCGAGCGTGAACTTCCCCGCTTGAGCGGACACCATGCCTGCAAGAAAATACTGGGAGCTCGAAATCCCCGCTCGAGCGGCGGTTCCCCCGCTCGAGCGGACATCAAAAATTCTGGGTTTTCCAGGATGGTTCTTGAGCTCGAATTCAACACTCTAACCAACATTTCTTGCATGCCATGGCTCCAATTTCACATATACATATACTAACATGGTACCAACACCAAATTACAACACAATGAAGCTCAATTCCTTGAATTACTTACATGCATGCCTCAAATTAATCTAAACTCATCACCAACACATCAAATTCAAACATGCAAAGCTCATACCTCCATGATCTACTCTTGCATGTGAGAAATATTCATTTATATCAACTTAATTGGTGAAGAGATGATCAAATACATGGATTTCAAACAAGATTCCACATAGATTATACACATTGTGTTCAAATATGGAAATTCATAGTAATTTCTTACATGCATCCATCTATTAACTTTAAATTCAACAAATACAACTCAATTTCATTTCAATTCTTACTCTTGGTCATTAATCAACTTTGAATACACAAAATTACACATTAAACTCATGAAGTCAAAATCAATTGCTTACCTAGAAGCCCAATCTTCCCAATCTATGGTTAATTCTTAAGTTTAACTTCAAGACCAAAACATAAATTTTCTCCCCTCTCTCTCTCTAATTTCGGGTCTCTCCCCCTCTAGATAGCTAAATCAGCCAAAAGATGAAACAAAGAGAGGAATTGAGTGTGTATTGCCTTTTTTTGTAAAAGTCTCACTAAATCAATTATCAATATTAAATAATTGGGCACTAATTCATCAATTAAATAAGTTAATTCTGATCTGAATCAATTTTCAATTAAATTTCACCGTAGGTTCTAAAAATTACGCTAATCACAATGGCGCAATCACTTTCGGGTTCGGTGGCCGATAAGGCCTTCAATTTAATTTCCAAAGTAGACAATCAAACAGATATTCCTACGGTGAACAGATAGAAATTTGAAACCACATATTTGCACATAATGGCACACAAAATCATATTAAACACATAATCATGCTCATATTAAGGACCAATTAACATATTACGGAACAGGGATATCACAGTCTTCCCCCCTTTAGGAAGTTTGGTCCTCCAAACTTATTTTACCTTCGTCAGGAAACAAATGTGGATAGCGTAGTCGCATTTCCTTATCTTTTTCCCATGTAGCATCCGTCCCATAATGTTCTTTCCATTCCACTTTCACCATTGGGATGGACTTGATTCTCAATTGTTTCACTTGCCGATCAACAATTCGTTCCGGCCATTTGGCGTATTCCATATTTTCATCAATAGCTACCCGGTGATAATCAATCACATGAAACGGGTCTCGGAGGTAACCCCTCAACATCGACACATGAAACACGTTATGGATTGTTTGAATCCTGGTGGCAAAGCAACTCTATAGGCAACTGGGCTAAGCCTTTCCAGAATCTGAAACGGCCCAATGTAACGGGGCGACAACTTGCCCTTTTTTCCAAATCTGACTTAGCCTTTCATTGGGGACACACGGATAAACACGTGGTCACCGACCTCATACTCAAGAGGTCTTCTTCGAACGTCTGCATAGTTCTTTTGTCGGTCCTGAGTTGTTTTGAGCCTTTGCCGAATAGTTTTGATTTTCTCAGAAGTATCTTGCACAATTTCAGGCCCAAGTAAAGCTTTATCCCCGACCTCTGTCGAACAATTTGGTGATCTACACCTTCTACCATACAAAGCCTCGTATGGTGCCATACCGATGCTGGAGTGGAAGCTGTTATTATAACCGAATTCCGCAAGTGGCAAATAGTCTTACCAACTCCCCTGAAAATCCAAAACACACATCCGAAGCATATCTTCCAAAGTCTGTATTGTTCGTTCTGATTGCCCATCTGTCTATGGGTGGAATGTAGTACTGAATCTTAGTTTTGTTCCCATAGCTTCCTGCAAACTCTTCCATAATCTTGAAACAAATTTCGGATCTCTATCCGACACAATAGATACCGGAACTCCGTGTAAACGGACGATCTCATCAACATAAATAGTAGCCAATCTATAAGCATTAAATGTAGTTTTGACAGGCAGAAAATGTGCAGATTTAGTTAGTCTATCAACTACAACCCAAATAGAATCCATACCTCGAGAATTCTGAGGTAGGCCAACAACAAAATCCATAGTCACATGCTCCCACTTCCATTCAGGAATAGGGAGAGGTTGCAGTAGACCACCTGGTTTCTGATGTTCAGCTTTAACTTGCTGACACTGAAGGCATTTGGACACATATTCTGCAATCTCTTTCTTCATTTTAGGCCACCAATAGGTTTGTTTCAAATCCCGATACATCTTATGATTACCCGGATGCATAGCCAATACGGATCTGTGGGCTTCATCTCAAACCCTCTTCTTTAGTTCCGGAATGTTTGGGACACACATTCGGTTTCGGAATCTCAACACTTCATTCTCAATACCGAACTCTGCTTTCGGACTTGTCTCAAATTCATCAATCACCTTTTTGAGGAATTCATCCTCGTTCTGTTTCTGCTTAATTTCATCAATGATTGCCGGCTCGGCTGTAATAGCGGCTATCAATCTGCCCTGTTCACACATTACCACTTCGATTTCAGACTTCTCAAAATCTTGCAAGATCTCTTTCTGTTCAGTAAGCAAACAAGCCATACTCCCCGTTGATTTTCTGCTTAAGGCATCAGCAACTGTGTTAGCTTTCCCGGGGTGATACTGAATCTCTAAATCATAATCCTTTATCAGTTCCAGCCATCTCCTCTGTCGCATATTCAACTCCTTCTGCGTGAAGAAGTATTTCAGACTTTTGTGATCCGTGTAGACTTCACACTTTGCTCCATACAGATAATGCCGCCAGATTTTCAAAGCAAAAACAACTGCGGCCAATTCTAGGTCATGTGTTGGATAATTCTTCTCGAGTGGCCTCAACTGTCGGGAGGCGTAAGCAATAACCCTTCCGTTCTGCATTAATACACAACCCAAACCTTTATAAGACGCATCACTGAAAATTACAAAATTCTCCGTACCTGAAGGTAGTGTCAAAATTGGTGCAGTGGTCAATCTTGTTTTCAGTTCATGAAAGGCAGCTTCTCTTTCGTCGTTCCATTCAAATGTTTGCCCCTTGCGTGTCAACTGGGTAAGAGGTACAGCTATCTTGGAAAAATCTCTCACAAATCTTCTGTAATAACCAGCTAAGCCCATGAAGCTGCGGACTTCTGTTACATTCGTCGGTGTAGGCCAATTCACAATTGCCTCTATTTTCTGTGGTTCCACTGAAATTCCTTCCTTGTTGATCACATGCCCTAAGAAAACAACTTCATCCAACCAAAACTCACATTTCTTTAGTTTAGCAAACAATTTCCTTTCTCTAAGTATTTGCAAGACAGTTCTCAAGTGATGTTCATGTTCAAGTCTATTCTTGGAGTATATCAAAATATCGTCAATAAAGACCACAACAAATTCGTCAAGGTAGGTTTTAAAAATTCGATTCATTAAGTCCATGAATGCTGCCGGAGAATTAGTCACTCCAAATGGCATAACAAGAAACTCAAAATGTCCATACCTCGTTCTGAATGCGGTTTTCTCAACATCTTCTGCCTTAACTTTCAGCTGATGATACCCGGACCTCAAATTAATCTTAGAAAACACCTGTGATCCCTGCAACTGGTCAAATAAGTCATCAATACGGGGTAGGGGATATTTGTTCTTTATTGTTACCTTGTTCAATTCCCGATAATCGATACACAAGCGTAGGGTTCCATCCTTCTTTTTCACAAATAATACTGGTGCACCCCAAGGCGAAGTGCTAGGTCGAATAAACCCCTTGTCAAGCAGGTCTTGCAACTGTTCTTTCAATTCTTTCATTTCGACAGTAGCCATTCTGTAGGGAGTTTTGGAAATAGGCTGGGTGCCGGGCACAGTTTCAATAGTAAACTCTATCTCCCTATCTACCAATTCCCCTGGTAATTCATTTGGAAACACATCTGGAAATTCTCTAACAATAGGGATATCATTTAATTCAACATTCACAGATTGTTCAGACAACACATAGCACAAATAACCCTGGCACCCTTTCTTGATCAATTTACATGCTTTCATTGCAGATATCAAGTAAGGTGGAGGCACTACCCCATTACCCACAAACACAATCTCTTTAAGTTCTGGTGGTTTAAACACAACCCGTTTTGTCACACAATCAATGGTGGCACAATATTTGGTCAACCAATCCATGCCCAAAATTACATCGAAATGCCTAAAGTTCAGGGGCAACAAATCTACATATAGGATAGCATCCTCAACACGCATATCACAAAACGATATATAGATTCACACAATACAAATTCCCCAGATGGAGCAGACACACATAGCAGATATGGCAGTAATTCTAAGGGTCTATTCAGTCTAGATGCAAATGCATATGTCACAAAAGAGTGTGTGGATCCGGAGTCAATTAACACAAAAGCATCCTGATTACATATAGAAATGGTACCTGAAACAACTGCATTGGCATTCCATGTATCGCCCAGAACAAGCGCAAAAACTCTCCCTTGTCTCACGGTATCTCCGGCGGGAGTAGGTCTCATAGTATTTCCTGGTTTTGGGATCGATGCAGTGGAACTAGCAGCTATTCTCCCACTGTTCTGATTACAATCTCGGGCCATGTGCCCTTATTTACCACACTTGAAACAGGCCCCTGACACACGGTAACAGACCCCACGGTGCCTTTTGCTACAAATATTGCACATGGGAGATGCGTCTCGGGAAGAATTCGAAGTATTTGAGGAGCCCGTGTTTTGCTTTTTTGAAAACTTCTTCTTTGAAAAGAAGCCCTGCCTTTTACTACCCTTCCAATCAGTTGTCGGTTTCATTTGTCTAGCTATATTAGCTTCTGATATTATGGCCCTGTCTAGTACCCCAATGTAGGTTTCCAGCTTCAAGACATTCACCCTCTCTAGGATGTCGCTTCGAAGCCCGCCTTCAAAATGTCTTGCCTTCTTATAGTCTGTAGCAATCACGTGTGGCGCAAAACTGGCCAATTCAGTGAATTTGGCCTCATACTCGGCTACAGTCATGCTGTCTTGCCTCAATTCCATGAATTCTGCCACCTTCCTATCCCGGACACACTGCGGGAAGTACTTGTCATAAAAAATTTCCAGAAATTTTGCCCAATCAGCATCTTATAATTCTCACGCATTAACATCCACCATCTTCTTGCTTCGTCTTCTAGCATAAAAGTGGCTAGAAGCACTTTCTGTGTCTCCGAGCAAGGGAACACTTCAAACAGTTTCTCAATGCCGAGAACCCATGCTTCGGCTTTTAACGAGTCTAATCCGCCATGGAACTGTGGTGGTTTCATTTTCTTGAATTCTTTGGTGAGAGCTATTATCCGATCATCATTCTGATTATCTGGCACGGGTGGTGCCGGAGGTGGAGGTGGCGGGTGTGGTTGCTGCCATTGTTGTTGCCACTCTTGTTGCTGTCTCAAAGTTTCTGCCATTTCCTGTATTAGTCTTTCCATTCTGTCTATTCTGGCAGTAGAGGACTCATCTATCTCATCACCTCTTGTTCTCACCATCTGATTAAACTTACATTATACTTCACACAAAAGATTTACAAGTATGCATATATTAAAAAGCATACATATTCAAATAATTTGCAATATAAGCAAATCATAACTTATAACGCATAGTTGTTCATATCGAAACATTTAAGCATATACTTGATGCATTCAATTTCACACTTATCATATGAATGCATCCTAGATCTTTTCTAGGCGCTTATTGCCCTTTCGGACAAGTGTGTGAGCTATTAACTCGTGCTCTGATACCACTCTGTCATGACCCGAACCCGCCCCCAAGGGTTAAGGACATAACCAGCTAGTAATCATGAGATTACCTATGGCCTCAAACCAAGCCAAACGTATTTTAATAGAGTTGATGGGGGCCAAACGGAAGCAATTTAAAACTTTGTCCATAGAGCTGTGCTTACATGGCACATCATAACAAACCATACGTATGTACATTAATAACTCACATCAAAATATGTACTACACAAGGCTCTGTACATACAAGATCATATAGGTCTAAGTCAGCCGAACAAAACTATATGCAACATATTCAAAGACTTCGCCCATGTGACAAAATAAAACAGAATGACAAAAAGGCGAAGACGGGTCTCGTGCGTGAGACGCAAGGGCTGACTCTTCAAAACCTTTGTTGTTCCTTACAGACTTCACTGGGGCTGGGTTTGGACTTCTCTTAGCTCATCTACAAACACATGAATGAGTGTGAGCGATAACCCAGTGAATAATATCAAATAAAGAAGTTATACAATGATATGTAGAACAACACACTTCAAACGGCCTTGGGCCCAATTCATATTTCTATTTAACATATACAAGCACAATTTAAATCAAGTGGCAGTAGTTCCAAACATACTGGCCTTTGGCCCATTTATCTTTCATTTGTCAAACTGGCCTTTGGCCCATTCAGACTTTCATGTCAAACTGGCCTCTGGCCCATTCATTCATGTCAGCCTGGCCTCTGGCCCATTTATTCATGTCAAACTGGCCTCTGGCCCATTCATTCATGTCAGACTGGCCTCTGGCCCAATCATTCATGTCAAACTGGCTTCTGGCCCATTCATTCATGTCAGACTAGCCTCTGGCCCATTCATTCATGTCAAACTGGCCTCTGGCCCATTCATTCATATCAAACATTTGTCCACAATTCAAACTAGCAACTTATATGGCTTATAAGGAAATAAGCAATTGGACAAATGACAGGCTTCAAAATATCGATATTACTCACAGTGATCGGATTGTGGATTTGCCCTGGAGCTTGACCCTACACATCATATAGCACATATAGGTCACAAACGATTCAATCCGTTCTTTAATTCACATATTCGTCTTTAGGCTTCATTCTTATCTCTTTGACTCAATTACAATACTTAATGCATGCCTAAGAGTGCTTGCAAGTGAAAGAGAACGGAAAACGAAACACAGAGTACACTTTCAAAATTTCAGAAAATAGGGTCCCCGCTCGAGCGTGGGATTCCCCGCTCGAGCGGACCCATTAGGTCTGCAAAAGTGCTGGTTGTATCATTTTTACGCTCGAGCGTGAACTCCGACGCTCGAGCAGAAGTTCATCCTACATAGCTCCCCGCTCGAGCGTAAACTTCCCCGCTCGAGCGGACACCATGCCTGCAAGAAAATACTGGGAGCTCGAAATCCCTGCTCGAGCGGCGGTTCCCCCGCTCGAGCGGACAGAAAAAATTCTGGGTTTTCCAGGATGGTTCTTGAGCTCGAATTCAACACTCTAACCAACATTTCTTGTATGCCATGGCTCCAATTTCACATATACATATACTAACATGATACCAACACCAAATTACAACACAATGAAGCTCAATTCCTTGAATTACTTACATGCATGCGAATTAATCCAAACTCATCACCAACACATCAAATTCAAACATGCAAAGCTCATACCTCCATGATCTACTCTTGCATGTGAGAAATATTCATTCATATCAACTTAATTGGTGAAGAGATGATCAAATACATGGATTTCAAACAAGATTCCACATAGATTATACACATTGTGTTCAAATATGGAAATTCATAGTAATTTCTTACATGCATGCATCTATTGACTTTAAATTCAACAAATACAACTCAATTTCATTTCAATTCTTACTCTTGGTCATTAATCAACTTTGAATACACAAAATTACACATTAAACTCATGAAGTCAAAATCAATTGCTTACCTAGAAGCCCAATCTTCCCAATCTATGGTTAATTCTTGAGTTTAACTTCAAGACTTCCAAGTTTCAAGACCAAAACATAAACTTTCTCTCCTCTCTCTCTCTAATTTCTGGTCTCTCTCCCTCTAGAGAGCTAAATCAGCCAAAAGATGAAACAAAGAGAGGAATTGAGTGTGTATTGCCTTTTTTTTTTTTTTTTTTTTATAAAAGTCCCACTAAATCAATTTATCAATATTAAATAATTGGGCATTAATTCATCAATTAAATCAATTAATTTTGATCTGAATCAATTTTCAATTAAATTTCACCGTAGGTTCTAAAAATTACGCTAATCACAATGGCGCAATCACGTTTGGGTTCGGTGGCCGATAAGGCCTTCAATTTAATTTCCAAAGCAGATAATCAAACAGATATTCTTACGGTGAACAGATAGAAATTCGAAACCACATATTTGCACATAATGGCACACAAAATCATATTAAACACATAATCATGCTCATATTAAGGACCAATTAACATATTACGGAACAGGGATATCACATGTTGGGACAGATGCATGCACATTCCTACACGTGTATGTATAGATATTTCTGAGGGAGTTGCTTAGTTTTCTATATATAGGAGGCCTCCCCTTCCATTTTTAAGGTTGGATTTTTTGGAGCAAAAAATTCTCTGTCTCGCTCTCTCTCTCTTGAAATTTCTTATCCTTTTGCAAGCTTTAGCCTATGCACTCTTAACCAAACCTCTCCATCTTTGAGTTGAGGTATCTTTGAGCCTTATTTGAGCTCTTGAGGGTGTTTTTGTCTTGATTTGTTGCCTAGAATTGGTTCTCTTCTTCAAGAGGTATAAAGCTTTGCTTCTCTACTTGGTTTATTTACACTTTTTCCTACTATTTTTCCTTTGTTTTTGGGCTGTAAAAACTCTGTATTTTTGGGTTGAAACTTGGGTTTTAAGGCCAATAAAGGTTGAAGGGTGGTTCACCCTTCTTTACACCTTACTCTCAGGCCTTTACCATTGTGTTTCCCACCTTTACACTACCTTTTTTTGAGCTTTTAAATACTGATTTTCAGAGTTTTTTCAGTGGCTAAAATCATGTTTTGAAGTTCAAAATTTGAGGGGTTAGCCTCCTCTCCTTGTGTTTTACTTACTAGCCTAGCATGATCCATGTTTTAGCTTATTGTCCTAGCTATTTTTTTCTTAATTCCAGCATGTTTTAGGACTTATTTAGCACTATTTTAGGACTATTTTTTAAGTATTCATTGCATTTGAGCCTTATATTGCATGCTTGTAGTGTAATTGTCCTCATGAGTTTGGTGTTTTAGGCCTTAGACACCACCTTATTTGAGTTGATTGCATTTATTTAGTGCTTTTCTTACTTGTTCTCATGTTTAATCATCTCTGCAACCTCTCTCCTTTCTTGACTTTTTCTTTGGTTTGAAAGTGGTTTCAAATTATTTGTTTATTTAAGCATGAGATTGAGGTGTCATGCTTAATGGTTTAATCCCTTTGGTGGTTCATTACCAACGGTATAATGTCTCTTTCATGCCCAAAGAAACACTTGGTTTGAGCCCTCTTTCCATTAGAGGACTTAAATTCACTTGTAGACTTAATTGATTAAAGAATTAAGAGGTAACTAAAATGGAGTATTAAAATTGGTGAATAAAAAGGTGCAAGATAATAATTTGGTTTGGGTTCAATTGGACGTTAATTGAACCCTTGAGTCTTGAGTTGTTTCATACTCATTAGTGATGAAAACGGTTCAAGATTCATTGTCAACTACTTCCCTTGATCTTTCATGATAAGGAGGTGGTTTTGAGTGTCTTGTTTTGTTGCATTTATTGAACTTGCACACTTGATTCATGAGCTATCATGCAATGAAATTGCATCCATTGGTGGTTTGTGAATCAAACTTACTACTCCTTTGAGCTGTTCAAATGATAAGGAGGGGTAAATTGTGTAAACAAACCCTTGAAAATACCCTGTCCCGGCTCTGTTTGCTCTTTGTTGCAGTAGGAAGTCCAATCATCAGTGGCCAGCAGGCCACTGTTGGTAGCCAGTAGGCCACCTTCTGTGGCTGGCAGGCCATCATCAGTGGACGGCAAGCCCTCTGCCGGCCACCTGTGCAAAATCCAATAGTGTATTTTTGAGGAAGAACATAGTTGGTTTGGAGGTGGAAATTAGTGCAAGTGTTCTACTACGCAACAGAGGCATTTCGCAGCAGAAACAATGGCCTTTTTGGGTGGAAAATTTGTGCATGCATAAACATTCATCGTTTCCCGAGGCGGAGTGATTAGAATAGTTAGCTTAGCATTCTTTTCATGTTGTATTCATGTAAATAGTTAGTTTAATTAGTTAGTTAATTTGCTGTAATAATTAGTTAGCTAGAATAGTTGATTAATTTGTTGTAATAATTAGTTAAGTAGCTTAGCTAATTTATTCATTTGGATTTGTAATACTTAGTTAATTAGCTTTGCTTTAGTTAGGTAGTTTATTCATTCGGAGCCTCCTTCGTGAGGGCACAAATGTTGTAATAACGTGTATGTTTTCCAACCCAATGTCTTTCTCTCTTTTATTTACTAGCTTATGATGGTTAGTTTAGAGCATCATGTTTTGTTTAGCATTCTCCATGTTTACATCCACTTGCATTGTATGCACCGAGGCTCGGTTCATTATTCTAACTTGCATTGTCGTTTTAAATACTTCTTTGAATACATGCTTAGACCGCATGCTATCAAATTGATTCATATGCCACATTAGTAGCTGAGCCTAGTAAATTGCATATCGCATGTGTTGCATTAGTCATATCGCATAGTTAGGAATCATGCATTTTTCTAACTAGTTTCTCTTTTGGCTTGGAGTATTAGGTGAGCCTTTACTCGTTTTTAGCATATTGCATTTGTATGTGAGTGTTGCCATATCTAGCATGCTTGCCATGAGGCTAATTGATTAAATGCTATAATTGCTTGAACCTTTGGATGAAGGCTAATTGCTTGGATTGGAATAATTTGAGTAATGTTCATATGCGATCACTTTTTCAAGTGGTACATATTCAAAATTCTTTTCAAAAAAAAACAAAAAAAAAACAAACATGAATTGAAATGTTTCAATTCTTGCAATTTAGTTTATACTTGTGTGTGTGCGCATTACATAGTAATACTAGCCTAATAATTGAAAAAAGAGCATATAATGTAAATAAGATTCATAGCATGATTAGTAGAGGCCGATCTTTGATCGAGCGAGTGGGGGTGCTCATTCATGACCTTCCTTTCTCGTACCTAAGTTCCCGAGCCGAGACAATCTTGGTGATGACAGACACGTGGCCTTTGGCACGAGTCATGGGTTTCCTAAATTTCCAAAAATATTTAGGTGGCGACTCTGTATCTGGCAAAGCAGTCCATTTTTAGCAATTTGATTCAAAATCGATTGTCCAAAAGATTTGCCGGATTCGGACTCTTTGATGTTTATCTATTTCACGTTGCAGTTGTGAGATCAGATTCAGAACCTCAGGAGTCCGATACTGTAGGGCTATTCGTCTTTCGAAAGGGGGCACGAAAAGTCGAGCCACAGTTTCTACTGAATTTGTTGAGGAATTTAGAGAACTTGACTCGAACTTCATGGTGTGAAAGTTTATCTACATTTATATATTTCTTTACATTGCATTTGCATTGGTGCAGCTAAGTCATTATGTTTGCCATCTGCTATTCCTGGACGGTTTGCCGGAGGCTTGCCTAAAATCTTGCCAAAAGGCTGACTGGTCATGGGCTCTGCCATGAAGGGAACACAACCCTTGGATTTGGACTACCGCTGTACCGTTTGATCCTCCTTTTTATTTCTCGGTGTTAGGTGTGAAAGGTATATTAGGTAGTCTTGTTGAGGTACCCTTCTGACCATTTGGCCTAGTTGCATATTGAAAAGCCATAGAGACTGTTCCAAACTAAGACAGGATGCTCACCCGAATACAGGATTGCGTGAAACCGCTTTGTTTGAATGGTGAACCCTAGTTCTTGATGAAATTAGGATAGGGTAACCTTACCCCCTCATAGGGGTGTTTTGGCTCTCACTTAACTGGTTTGTGCTTTACAGTGAAACTGTACAGGAATGTGCGTATCAGTTGCAAGTTTGGTATCCGTTTTGGGGGCAAGATTTAGTGTTGAGTGCAGTCCTACAACTTTGATTACATTTATGTCGGTAACATCATTAGCTGAGGTGCTGTGCGGTTTCTGATTACTACTTTCTTTTTGCTTTATTTCTTTTTGCTAGGTAGTTTAACACCATAGCTTCAGAAAGTTCGGATATCCCCCAAGTACTCTGGACCCGAGTTAGAAGGCTTTGCAAAGCCGGAGATTTTGTTCGGGGACAGCCCGTGTTTACTTCACTTATTTCGGTTACGAGACGAAGGGGAGTCAAGTAGAATTCACCGGTTCAATTTTTATAGCAGTCACCCATCAATTCACTTGTATCCAGTTAGGCTCAGGGACAGTCTTCTACATCTAGTCTAGCATGAGATCACTCGCCTATTTCGATGATGCAGTATCCCACAGTTAGTATGGAGGAATTGATCCATCATCTTCAGTAAACAGTTGAAACTCTACAGCAAGATGCAACCCGTCAGGTCGAGATCACGACCCATCAGGTTGAGGTAATAAACAGGTTGCAACAACAACAACCACAGCTGATAGCGGATTCTGCATCCCATGCACCTCCCACGGGTATCCCAGTACCTGGAGCCACTGCCCATACTGCTAATGTCCAAGAAAATCAAGGTAATCTGGCAGACCCGATCCCAGCACAAGCCTCCAAAGCACCTGTGTATCAAACTGAGGCTCCATTTGAGTTTGAGGTTGACCCAACTGTACTTAAGGTCAATAAGCTAGAGAAACTATTCAAAAGAGCACAAGGTGTTAACTTCATCCCCAACATAGAGGACGGGTATACCGACTCTGCAGTGACATTGCCAGATCAATTCAAAATGCCGCATATTGATCGATTCGATGGCTCCAGAGATCCCATGGTTTATCTACGACTGTTTTTAGACATCCTGCGGCCGATGGGTCTGACTAGATTGTAGAAGTTGTCTCTCTTTGGCCGTACCATGTCTGGTATAGCGGCCATTTGGTATGCGAAGTTGGAGGATTCTGTTAAGCAAAATTGGAGGAAATGGCCGAGGCCTTTATTGCTTAGTATTCGTATAACACACAAATCGAGGTCATAACTCATGATTTTAAGGCAACGCGCCAGGAGCTGAAGGAGGGCTTCTCAGAATTTGTGACGAGGTAGAGGGATAAAACTTCAATGATGACCACAAGGCCTACCGAGAAAGATCAGATAAGGATGGTAGTCCACAATCTACACAGGAAGTTGTTATAGAAGATGATCATCCTGCCTCTGTTCACATTCACCGAGCTCCATGAGATGGGGGTGCAAATTGAAGACGCCATGAAACAAGGGCTGATTACAGATGAGAAAGAGCAGATAAAAAGGCCTTTTGTGCGCAGTTCTAATGCTACCACCAGTGGTAGCACAGCTGCGAAGCCGTTAGATGTGAGCGTTGTCACTACCACAACCAAGACTGCCAACCCCTTTGCCAATACACCTCTCCAAACTTCAGCCAACCCTGCTCGATCCCAGAGGACCTTTACCCAACTCTAAATGAACCTATCTCAAGCCACGAAGGTGTTGGTTAAAAAAAGGCACCTCAAACCATTAGAGCCTCGCCTACTACCTGATCCTCTTCCACCTCAACATAACCCAGCAAAATACTGTGCGTTTCACCAACAGCATGGTTATGATACCGACCAATACTTTCGACTGTGTCATGAGATTCAAGACTCATTGACAACAAAGTGATCGCACCACCTCAGAAACCAAATGTAATTACAAACCCACTCCCGGCCCACAATCAAGTTTCCCAACCTTAAATCTAAACCTAATCCATACACTGGCCATCCTTACGACCCCAGCGTATATATTACCCCTTCCCACCTACCAAGACTGACGTTGTTCATTCCTGAAAGCACAGATTGGTGCATGATAGACACGTCCGCACTTCAACCTAAGCCTGTGGTGGTGACAGTTGCAGTAGAAAGGAGGCTGGCCTTAGAGTAAAGTACGAGTCTGTTGCTGGAGAGCTCTGAGGACTTACCTAAGGGAGTGTATGATCCAAGCTACTACATTGTGCCGACTAGTCAAGTCAAGTCGGAGTTGGTGTTGCCAACTATAGTGGAGGTTAATGTGGTTAGAGAGGATGGCCCAAGCCAAGGGTTTGATGATTTAGCAGAACTAAAGGAGGATTTAGACAACCTGCAGTTCTTTGATGAACAAGATCAAGGGGATGTACATATTGCCTAGTTCAATTTGAATGGATCAATCGATAACTCTGGGTGGCTGAGTGATGAGTCGGATAAGGAGGAAGGAACTGAAATGAAATCGGAGGAAAAGGAAGCAGGAATTGCTGTAGTGGCCGAAAGGGCCGATGAAAAGGAAAAGCTGCCAGAGAACACTGACGTGGAAAATTCAGCTCAAGAACTGGACGCTGTGAGCACTGCAGACACAGAACAAGAAGCTGCGCTGAAGTAGTTTGAACAAGAGAGGGTTGAAGACAACTAGAAAGCAGTACTGGTCTAACACCCTGTGGGGGATACCTGTGATGTGAAAATGATCCGAACAGAGTCGGACAACTGTTTGTTGGTTGCCGAAGGTGTATGGTAGGGCGATGACGATGACGATTTGCATCTAGCCCACATCGACGAAAACTGGGGTGAGTGCCTTCCAGACAACACGTGGTACGCGGAAGAAATAGATCACATGACAAGAAGTGGGCAGTATTTTAAGCCACCGCACTTAGATCAAGTTGAGGCATCTGGAAAAGATAGAGAGGTTGAGAAACAGAAAGAGAAGCAGCTGGAAGAAGAGGCAGTGTTGAAATAACTTAAGAAAATCCAAGTTGACATCTCAATTTGGGGTCTTCTCATGGTCTCCCGGGTACATCAACAGGCTGTACTGTCTACAATGGACAAGCCTAAATTGTCCATTAACACTACCCCCGAACAACTTGTGGGATTGGTCTTCCCAAGTGGCGCTGGGTCGACCCTAACCTTTTCTAACAAAGAACTACCGTCGGAAGGCTCAGGTCACAACAAACCTCTATACATATCTGTTGAGTGCAAGGAGAAATGGGTGCTAGTGGTGTTGATAGACCTCGGTCCGGCCATCAATGTCTGTCCTTCCCGTACAACTTATGCAATCGACTTTAGACCAGCAGACTTTGTGCCCACAGCCCAAGTAATTTGGGCGTGTGATAATACAAGCAGGGAGGCCATGAACACGGTGCAAATCAAAGTCCAGGTGGGCCCAACTCAGGAAGATGTCGAGTTCTATGTCCTGGATGTGCTGGCCACCTTCAATTTACTGTTAGGGCGGCCCTGGTTGCATCATGTGAAATCTGTCTCCTCCACCCTTTATCAAATGTTGAAGTACCCTCACGGGAAAGGAGTGGCGATTGTTTTCAAAAATTCATCCGTCCATCCCCCGCCAGGTTAGAGCATGGAAAATTAGAAACAAAGAGGTGATAGAGTTGTTGGAGAAATATAATGTGGCTTTCCATAAGTCATCTATATACAGGCCACAAACCAATGGAGCTGTTGAAGCCGCCAACAAGAACGTCAAGAACATCTTGTAGAAGATGGTTGAGACCTATAGGGACTGGCCAAACAAATTGCCATTTGCATTATGGGGCTACAGAACTTCAATCCGGACGTCTACAGGGGCAACTCCTTATTCTATCGTCTACGGGATGGAAGTTGTTTTGCTAATTGAAATAGAAGTCCTGTCATTGCGAGTTATGGTTGAGTGTTAGATAGCAGAGGCGGACTGCCAACAGAGTAGATTTAAGGAGTTGATGTTGTTTGATGAGAGAAGGCTGAAAGCATTGTATCATGTTCAGGGCTACCAGCGCAGAATTGCTAGGGCTTTTAAGAAAAAAGTTAAGTCCCGGAATCTTAAGGAGGGAGATATGGTACTGAAAGACAATTGAGCTCCCATTCATGACCTTAGGGGCAAGTTCAGACCTAATTGGACTGGTCTTTACATCATCAAAGCTATCTGGTCGGGTGGAGCTGTTATTCCCATGGACTTAGATGGCCTGGAATTTTCACAACCGATTAATATGGACAAGTTGAAGAAATACTATCCCTGAGAGGCTTGCTAGGCCAAAACCCGGAAGGGCGACCTAGGTAAAAGTTAGAGCATAGAAAATTAGAAACGAAGAAAAACTGAGCTCGCAAGGTTTTCCTAAAGGGCAACTTTGGAAAAAGTTAAAGCACAAAATAAGAGAGTTAATACTCGAGTGAATCTGAACCGAACTACGTAACGCCTAATTCCCATCTTCGGGATACGTAGGCAACTTCATCCTGAAGTTCGACCGTAATCACCTCTAACTCAACTGTCCTATCGATGTGTCTGATCAGGTCATCTTTGTCTGTTCATTACCTGAGAGTTCGGTTGTGATTGATTCCGTGCGTGTCAAGTGGTGATCCTTTTCGAAAATGGTTTTGAAAAGTTTTAATAAAAGTTGATTTTGTTCAAAATTTTACCTTTTACAACTTAGACCATTTTTGGACCAAAAGGAAAATTTTTAGTGCTCGCAACTTTAATTTCATTGATTTCAACATAAAGTTCTCCAACTCTCCGATACAAATCAAAGTTGCTTTTATTACATCGGAAAAAAAAAAAACAACTTGAAAAGAAAGGTCAAAGTAATAAACTAGGGGCATAGGTGAGTCAGGTGCTCCTACGTCCTCTACTCGTGCTTGTGGAAGCTTCTGAAGCCAAAATGGGCCTGGCTTGTGTCTAATCCTCGAGCCAAGCCAAGCACTCACCAGAAAGGGCATAACTGAAACTAGGGGCAGGGGCCAAAAGTTCCCTCATCCTCCAGGTAGTGAGGTACCTAGCCAAGTGTGAACCACGAATAGGGAATGAAGCTGGATATTCTACTCCCTCCTCTAAGCGGGTCTGATCATGCTCGAACTGGCGTCGGAACCGGAAAACAAAATAGAACATGCAATGCGTGAGGCCAATCAACTGTATGCCAGGCTGCCGAGCCATGTTGTAACTCATCTTGGTAAAATTAAGCTAGGGTCAGTGCCAAGCTATGTTGGTCGCAGACCTGCTGCACATCCAGTTGCACCGCCATCCCTCATTCGGGAAATCCACTAGTCGGTGGTGGAAGAAATAACCTCGAGCTGAGTACTCAGGGCAAGAGTCCACTACCTTTAGCTTATCCATAAGCCATACCTGGGAAGGGACGAAAAATAAGAGAGATTAAAGAATAGAGAGATGTATGTTGAGAAAAAAGGAAGAAAAAGGGCTATGAGAGAAAAATATAGCATGAGTGCCAAGTGATGTGAGAAATACATATGAGAAAGGGTGGGAAATAATAACTGAAGAAGTAGTAGACTCCCTACGAATTTGGTAGTCTCTCACCGATGAAAGGCATCCAAGCCCATCAAGGTCTTAGCCAGCACCAAACCAATGCAACTCTTACCTTTTTTCAGACTTTGGGCCACTCGGATCAACCGAATGCTGGAACTATCGAAACTAGGGGCAAGAAGGAAATGATCAAGGATACATAAGCAGAGGACATGTTGCTGAAAACCTCACCAGAGAAGGTCTCCTTTGTCACTGATGTTAGAAAATCGATGAATCAAGCTGGGTATGTCTAGCTCTCTATTATGGGCCAAAGATTCAGCCTCGTACAGAGTGAGCCACACATCCGTCCCAAAGCTTAGACATGTCCAAAACGGGGCTAAGGCATGATTTTCTCATCGCGCCGGGATTCCATTAGTGCCTGAAATTTTTCAAGTGTCGGGCATATTTCTTGTCCTCCGAAGCGAAAGACATGTGTAATTGGGTCCCAGCATCGGGTCGCGGCATGGAGGAACGAAAAACAAAGTGGATTACGGCTCAACGAAAAAAGTGTATTTATGCCGAAACCCCAGAAATTTACCTTTTTCGTGCCATCTAAAAAAGCTATCCAATCCGTGAGCTTCTCAGCAAGGAATATCTCCATTTGTGGAAGAAATTGCAACTGAAATGAGGTTCTGGAGAAGAAATCACGAAGCAGAACCTTTTGTAGAAGATAAGGCTGTGAGTGGAAGCCAGCTGCCAATAATCTGGAGGTTACTCACACTGGTGGCCGGTAGCCCCTCTTTCTGGTTTGCAATCCACATGTGTGCTGGGCAGTTTTGGCAGCATGTGTTTTGTCTCGATCTTTGAGTGTTTTAAGGTCTTGTTTTGAGTCTTTTTGGTTTTAGCAAGTTTGTTTACTTGTATTTGAGTTGTTTTTGCTTGGTTTATCGAGTTGTATTTTGTATTTTGGTTATTGGTCGGCTCATTACCCGATTAAGAACATTGTTTCAATCAAGCATTCTTTTTGCAAATTCTATTCCATTTCATGCAAATATGGTGCTTATGATGCAAAAATGATAAACATTCTTCATAAAAATTGCGAGGTTTTGTTCTAATCATGGTTTTTACAAAAGAGGAGTACAAGTTTCATAAGCAAATAAAACCTATCTGAAGCTATACATGTGCTAATGCTACCAAACAAAAAAGAAACTAAGTAAAAAGTACAAAAAAATCAGTGCCAGTCGCCTCAGGCCCGAGAGGCCCTCTTCGTCCTCTTCTTCGGAGGGAACTCAAGAGCACTATCTCTATCGGAACTGCTATCAGAATTAGACTTTGAACCAGAGCTGGCATCATCTTTGCTTCCTGCCTAAGAGTCCTCCTCGGCGTCGCCTCCGCTTTCGGACCCTGAGCCAGCATCATTGTCTCCACTCTCGGATGACTCAGAATGCTGACTCACTGCCCCCTCGGAATTACTAGTATCAGCATCATTGTTGCTCAAAATGGGCTCTGAAGGACTGCTCTGGCCTTGGGTGCCCTTATCCCTACCTCGACCGCGGCTCACATCTCAACCTCATGCTGGGACCTGTCTCTCTCTCTCTCTCTCTCCCTCTCTCTCCTCCCTGTTGGTAGAGGGGGTGCTGCCGGTGCTGGTGCCATCGGTATAGATGGAATCTAAAAAAAAAATAAAAAATTTGTCAACATATCAGCTACAGTGTGTGTATTAGATATACGTATAGTATGTAGAAATTAGATACAATATGAGTATGGTGTGTGAATGCAGTGTGCCATAGTTGAAATGCTGGTGTATCAGTGGAAATATGATACCATGATGTACAAACAGATTTAGTAATGAAATGCATGTTGAACTGAAGAAAATTACCTAGATACCGTGGAGACCAAACAACATCGCCCTCCTCTGCACCATACTCATCAGAGAAGCCACCAGCTTGAGGAGGTTCCCTGTATACTCTATAGATGCCTGTAAGTGCATTTGGATGATCAATGTCTGAAACAAACATATCCGAAATAGAAATGTGGGGTGCAAATTGTAAAGTGTGGTCCATACCTGGGACGAGCCTCGAACTTCGACATATTCGTGCTCAGCCTCTGCTGGCTCGATCAGAATCAGATAAGCAGTCCTAGTCGGCCGCCAACATGTGAGCGCAGTGGGAAGCTCTGGCTAACAGATAGCCTACTCAACAGAGAGAGTCCCTCTAGTATGGGCCCTAGTCGCCCGAGTGGCCTCTCCTGCCGTAGGAGCCCCTGCCCCTCGCCTGCGTGAGTGCCCATTAGAGGAGGCATAAGGTGGGTCTGAATAAATGTCGTGTAATCGCCCTCTCCTCAGAAGAAGTCAGCGTCCAAGCCTACCATGAACTATGTGACTACGTCAACAGATAGGCTATTCATTGTCCTTATAGACTCCGGAAGTGGCATCGGAACGACTGGATCATGCAAGCCCACAGTCTGGCGAACGAATCTCTTGCTCAAAAACCAAGCCCGGCAGACTAGGCCCTCTAGCAGAATCCGAAAGCACGATGTGCCCCAGGCTCCCGCATACTAGTTTTTCACCCCGGCCGACATCATAGCCCAGGCTGCCATGTGATCTACAAACAGAGAATGTACAGATTGTTAGTTGTCGTTAGTTGCCAAAGTGTGAATTAGAGCAGTATTAAAGCAAAAATGAATGTGAGTTTTGGGTTACCTCGGCGGCGACCACTGTATCAAAGTAATGGGGAAAGAATGCAAAGGTCTTGCGACTCCGGCACTAACATCGACCATCATATCGTCTCGAGTAGGAAACCACAAGGAGGAGCTCCTCTATAGGCTCTGGAGCGAGGGCTGGAAAAAATGCATAAACCCATAGATGCAAGGAAAGTGCGATGATATTAATGGCATGAACAGATGCAGAAAGTGCAAAGCAGAAAGCACACGGCATAAACTGATGCAGAAACTATAAAGCAGAAAGCATACGACATAAACAGATGCAGAAAGTGTAAATCAGAAAGCACATAGTGTCAACAGTTATCGAAAGTGCAAAGTAAAAGGCATAGGTGTTGAACATATATAAAGCAGAAAATGTGAAGTAGAAAGTATAAGTACAAAGAGGGAACTGAAATGCATACCTCCTAGGCTCGCTAGTAGCCTCCGATCCGCTCTCCCCTCATGCGGGAGGTGGAGCTCATATCACCGTAAAGGGTGGCGAGGCCAGCTCCGCCCTAGTCATAGAATCGCACCCGGGAAAGGGTCACCAGGGCGCTCAACGGATATAAACCCACGATGTTCCATCTGTTCGAAAGTAAGGTGGTACCAAGGACAAACATCAGGAAGCCCCAGGCATACTGCTCCATCTCCTCCAGCGTCTCGAGCTCGCTTCCGCGAAACTTTTCGGTGAACTAATTGTATCTCACCATGGCTGGCCGATACAAAGGTGGGCGTGCTCCTAACAAGTCGATCCAAGCAGCCTCCTACTCGCCCATGTTTGTGTCAAAAGGGATCAGATCACCCCTACTCCTAAGCCTGTGATCATGGCAAAGTCATAGGGAGTCATCGTCATCTCCCCGGCAGTAGAGAGGTGGAAGGAGTTGGTGGTGTTCCACCATCTCTCCACTAGCGCTTCTAGAAGGATGCGGCTCGCTATGACGTGTGTCAGTCCAGAACAGAAAAGGCCAAAGCCAGCCTCATCGACGATGTCGCGGACCCGGCAGGGAGCTCGTCGTACCAATCCTTGCCGTCGTCGTTACGTACCCACTGTAGGCACAAGAGCCTCCATGTGGCAGAGAAAAAGAGTGAATAAAGCAATGATGAAAGAGCAATCAAATCAAAGGCAGGAATGCATGAAAACATAGTTCATACCTTAGTAGCGCTAGAAGAAAGGTGGGAGGTTGGCTCCCTCAGCAGGAGGTCCTCTGGTCCCTTCAGGCGGTAATATGTGCGTGCGGGAATGACATGTCACCAGATAGAAGGGCCGCACTCTCATTGGTAACGGCTTTGGCTCGAACTCTGGTGCAAACTCTGCCTCATGGTCAGCCTCAATTCCCTCTACCGCCTTACTGGCCTCGGCAACTGTTGGCTCCTCTAACTCAGCAACGGGTGGAAATGTAGGTGGAACCTTGGGAGGAGCTCCATCATGAGGAATCTCATCTGCCATCTGGAAAATGGGTGAAAAGTAGGTGAAAAATAAAAAAAAATGGAGAAAAGAGGGTAAACTTGGAAAAAGTCAACCCTAAGAGGGAGAAAATGGAAAAAACAGTCAAAATCTGAGAAAGTTCGCAAAACTCAAGAGAAACTCGAGGAGAACAAGCCTAAAGTGGTGAAAATCCGAGAAAAGGCGACGAAATCAAAATCTGATGGGTTAAAAATATAGAGAACTAAGAGGGTTTTACGAAAAAAAGTTTGCGTGGGGCGTTGGAAAACGCGTGTAAAGCACGAATCTAGAGAGAAAGTACCTAGAGAGAGAGGGAGAGGATTTTCAAGCTTGGAGAAGTGAGGAAATGAAGCATCTTGACCTATACTTAAAGATCCATGCGTTAAAAGACAGTTCTGTCCCGAATCTGCCACTGGTGGCCGGCAGGTGGCCGGTGGTTCTCAGTTGGGTCCTGGTGCTGTTCTGCGCTTCTACTTCTTGAGTAGTATGTGGAAGGTTCTGTTTCGAAAGCTTGCAGCTGCGTTCCGGTGTGTGAACGTGTCGCACTTGCTACTATGAACGAGGTGTATCCATTTTGAACATGTTGCAATTCTTCCGAGAGGTAAATCAGAAGTTGCCTCCGAATATCGTATATTTGTTTTGCCAAATTACATCTTTGTTCTCTTTCGTTGCATAGACTGTGCATTTCACATATATGTATGTTGCATGCATGTCTTGCATCATTTATGATTCGTGCATAGAAGACGTTGTCAATTTTGCATAGAATATGCTCTTGTTTCATGCATAGAATATGTTTTTGTTTCTTGTACATAACATGCTTTCAATTAACATCATACGTTGGTTGTCTATCTTGCATGGAATATGTGTTGTCACTGTATTGACTCGTTCACTTTGTGCATCTATCGCATTTGTTCATTTTTGTGCATCTATCGTGTACCTCTCTATTTTATCTCAGAATGCGTGAAACGCGACCCCGAGCAGTTTTTCTTGTATCTCAGGATGCGTAAAGCGCGACTCTGGGCGTGTTTTATCTCAGGATGCGTGAAACGCGAGCCCGAGTGGTTTTTCTTGTATATCAGGATGCGTGAAGCGCGACTCTGGGCGTGTTTTATCTCGGGACACATGAAATACAGGCCGAAGCTATTTTTCCTGTTTCTCAGGATGCATGAAGCATGGCCCTGGGTGTGTTTTATCTTAGGACGCGTGAAGCACAAGAATGAGCAGTTTTTCTTGTTTCTCATGATGCGTGAAGCGTGGCTCTGGGCGTGTTTTATCTCGAGACACGTGATGTGCGACCCCTCAAGCGATTTTTCTTGTTTCTCAAGATGCATGAAGCATGGCCCTGGGTGTGTTTTACCTCAAGACTTGTGAAGCACGAGCCCAAGCGATTTTTCTTGTATCTTAGGATGCGTGAAGTGTGGCGCTGGGCGTGTTTTATCTCGGGACGCATGAAGCGCGAAGCCCCGATCGATTTCTCTTGTTTCTCAGGACGCGTGAAGCGCGGCTCTGGGCGTGTTTTATCTCAGGACACGTGAAGCGCGAGCTCGTGTGGTTTTTCTTATATCTCAAGACGTGTGAAGCGCGGCCCTGGGCGTGGTTTTATCTCGGAACGCGTGAAGCGTGAGCCCGAGCAATTTTTTTATTTCTTCGAATGCGTGAAACGTGACCTTGAGTGGCTTTTATCTCAGGACGCGTGAAATGTGACCCCGAGCGGCTTTCGTTCCTCTGTTTCTCAGGATGCGTGAAGCGCAACCTTGAGTGATTTTTATCTCGAGACGTGTGAAACACAACCCTGAGCGGTTTTCATTTCTCAATTTCTCAAGACGCGTGAGGCGCAACCCTGAGTTGTGTTTTCTTTCCTCATCTCACATTTTGGCGTGGTCAGAGTGTGTTTTAGATCTTTTTGCAGGAAACCTGTGTTGGTTTTAAGCTTGAAGTTGCTCATTGATATGTTATTATCTCGTTATCTTGCTTATTGCATTTGTTATTGCTTATTACATCATCTTGCGTAATCATGAGTTTTCAAAATAGCCGGCTTCGCGAAGTGTGTTAGTCCAGCTTTCAAAGTTTTTATGCATATCATTTGCATCTTGCCCCAGAACTACGCTGGTTTAATTCCTTGCAAAGGAATACATAGGCAGCTTGTGGGCGTAACCATTTATTTTTGTTTTGATTGTTTATTAGCCTTGTCAAAATGGGTCATCTTCAGGCTTTGACATTCACTAAGTCATTTCATGACTCTGAGTTCTGTTAAAGAGGGGCAACTGTAGACACCTCATTTTTAACCGCCCTTATGACTTGGATGTCATCGCTTGCACACCCAATGACGAGCGTATATGCTCATTAAGTGCTCGAAGTCCTCAGCAGAATGCCACAGCTTTGAGCCCTCCAAACCTTGCACCCCTGTTGTCTTGTTTTTGGACCAAAACCTCAAATTTTCAAGCCTGTAACCTCTGATGGCCTGCAGGCCACTGCTATAGGTTGCTGGCCATTGCTTCTGGTTGCCGGTCACTGATGTGGCTTGCCGGCCACCAAATTGTTTTGCAGATATTTTTCTGCCAGCTGTGCCAGCTGTTGACACAGATGCATACACCTTCCTACACATGTATGTATAGATATTTCTGATGGAGTTGTTTGGTTTTCTATATACAGGAGGCCTCCCCTTCCATTTTTAAGGTTGAATTTTTTGGATTAAAAAATTCTCTCTCTCTCTCTCTCTTGAAATTTCTTAGCCTTTTGTAAGCTTTAGCCTATGCACTCTTAACCAAACCTCTCCATCTTTGAGCTAAGGTATCTTTAAACCTTATTTGAGCTCTTGAGGGTGTGTTTGTCTTGATTTGTTGCCTAGAATTGGTTCTCCTCTTCAAGAGGTATAAAGCTTTGCTTCTCTACTAGCTTTATTTACTCTTTTTCCTGCTTTTTTTCCTTTGTTTTTGGGTTGTAGAAACTCTGTATTTTTGGGCTGAAACTTGGGTTTTAAGGCCAATAAAGGTTGAGGGGTGGTTCACTCTTCTTTACACCTTGCTCTTAAGGCCTTTACCCTTGTGTTTCCCACCTTTACACTTTTTTTTTTTGAGCTTTTAAACATTGATTTTCAAATTTATTTTAGTGGCTAAAATCATGTTTTAAAGTCCAAAATTGGAGATGTTAGCCTCCTCTCCTTTGTGTTTTGCTTACTAACCTAGCGTGATCCATGTTTTAGCTTATTGTCCTAGCTATTTTTGTCTTAATTTCAGCATGTTTTATGACTTATTTAGCACTATTTTAGGACTGTTTTTAAGTGTTCATTGCATTTGAGCCTTATATTGCATGCTTGTAGTGTAATTGTCTTCATGAGTTTGGTGTTTTAGGCTTAGACACCACCTTATTTGAGTTGATTGCATTTATTTAGTGCTTTTCTTACTTGTTCTTACCTTTAATCAGCTCTGCAACCTCCTTCCTTTCTTGTCTTTTTCTTTGGTTTTAAAGTGGTTTCAAATTATTTGTTTGTTTAAGCATGAGATTGAGGTGTCATGCTTAATGATTTAATCCCTTTAAGGGTTCATTACCAACGGTATAATGTCTCTTTCATGCCCAAAGCAACACTTGGTTTGAGCCCTCTTTCCATTAGAGGACTTAAATTCGCTTGTAGACTTAAGTGATTAAAGAATTGGGAGGTAACTAAAATGGAGTAATAAAATTGCTGAATAAAAATGAGCAAGATAATAATTTGGTTTGGGTTCAATCAGACGTTAATTGGAGTCTTGAGTCATTTTATACTCATTAGTGATGAAAATGGTTCAAGATTCATTGTCAACTACTTCCCTTGATCTTTCATGATAGGGAGGTGGTTTTGAGTGTCTTGTTTTGTTGCATTCATTGAACTTGCACACTTGATTCATGAGCCATCATGCAATGAAATTGCATCCATTGGTGTTTTGTGAATCAAACTTACTACTCATTTGAGCTGTTCAAATGATAAGGAGGGGTAAATTCCGCAAACTAACCCTTGAGAATACCCTGTCCCTGTTCTATTTGCTCTCTGTTGCAGTAAGAAAATCTAGTCATCAGTGGCCGGCAGGCCACCTTCTGTGGCTGGCAGGCCCTCTACCGGCCACTTGTGCAAAATCTAGTAGTGTACTTTTAAAGAAGAACGGAGTTGGTCTGGAGGTGGAAATCAGTGCAAGTGTTCTACTGCACAACAGAGGCATTTGGCTACAGAAACAGTGGCTTTTTTGGGTGGAAAATCCGTGCATGCATAAGCATTCTTCATTTCCCTATATGGAGTAATTAGAATAGCTAGCTTAGCACTCTTTTCATGTTGTATTCATGTAAATAGTTAGTTTAATTAGTTAGTTAATTTGTTGTAATAATTAGTTAAGTAGCTTAGCTAATTTATTCATTGGGTTTGTAATAGTTAGTTAATTAGCTTTGCTTTAGCTAGTTAGTTAGTTTATTCATTCGGACCCTCCTTCGTGAGGGCCCAAATGTTGTAATAATGTGTATGTCTTCCAACCCCACGTCTTTCTCCCTTTTATTTACTAGCTTATGATGGTTAGTTTAGAGCATCATGTTTCGTTTAGCATTCTCCATGTTTGCATCCACTTGTATTGCATGCACTGAGGCTCGATTCATTATTCTAACTTGCATCGTCATTTTAAATACTTCTTTGAATACATGCTTAGATCGCATGCTATCAAATTGATTCATATGCCACATTAGTAGCCGAGCCTAGTAAATTGCAGATCGCATGTGTTGCATTAGTCATATCGCATAGTTAGGAATCACGCATTTTTCTAACTAGTTTCTCTTTTGGCTTGGAGTACTAGATGAGCCTTTACTCGCTTTTAGCATATTGCATTTGTATGTGAGTGTTGCCATATCTAGCATGCTTGCCATGAGGCTAATTGATTAAATGCTATAATTGCTTGAATGCTGTGGATGAAAGCTAATTGCTTGAATTGTAATAATTGAGTAATGTTCATATGCGATCACCTTTTCAAGTGATACATTCAAAATTCTTTTTTAAAAAAACAAACATGAGTTGAAATGTTCCAATTCTTGCAATTTAGTCTATACTTGTGTGTGTGTGTGCATCACATAGTAATACTAACCTAATAATTAGAAAAAAGAGCATATAATGTAAATAAGATTCATATCATGATTAGTAGAGGCCGATCTTTGATCGAGCGAGCGGGGGTGCTCAATTCATGACCTTCCCCTCTCATACTTAAGTTCCTGAGCCGAGACAATCTTGTTGATGACAGACACGTGGCCTTTGGCACAAGTCATGGGTTTCCTAAATTTTTCAAAAACATTTAGGTGGCGACTCTATATCTGGCAAAGCAATCTATTTTTGGCAATTTGATTCAAAATCAATTTTCCAAAAGATTTGTCAGATTTGGACTCTTGGTGTTTATCTATTTCACATTGCACTTGTGAGATCAGATTTAGAACCGCGGGAGTCCGATACTGTAGGGCTATTCGTCTTCCGAAAGGGGACACGAAAAGTCGAGCCACAGGAAGCTACCACTGTTGTCTTTGATTTGAACTTGGAGGATAGATCCGCAGGCAGTTAAGATGGATATAATAGGATATAATAGAATGTAATATAGGAAATTATGATGAAGCAAGCTAGCCAAAGCTTAGGTTTCACTATTTAATAGGTTTGGTGAATTTAGTTGTACCAAATTATATGTTTTGTACCTTGCTGTTGCTGTAGATTGTTTTGTGTTGCATTCAATGCAAGTAAATGAGGTGCCAATGTCATCCATTGTACTGCGATTACATTTGTTACAAGCAACATACCATGGATGCTGTGTTACTGGTTCTGCTGTTATTTTGCCTTTATTTCATATGTTGCCCTGTTTTGAAAGAGAGTAGTATGTGAATGTAAGTATGTTTATATATATATATATATATATCGATGTAATTGTCTTCAATTAAGAAGATAGATAAGAAGGTATATACTTCATATGACAACAAATTGTTGATGGGTACAACTTCAAATGTTTCAGAAGATGAAGTTGGAGATGGTAACAGAAACATGTGTTTTGAATTTGCAATTTCTTTAATTTTTTGTGGGTTTGCTATTTGCTTGCATTAATGTAATGAAGAAGCTATTAGTACAGGTTAGATGTGAAGGCAGTAAAGTGAATACAATGTTTGTGATTTGTACCAGTCATCCAACGATTGTATTTCAGGCATATTGGCATCGAAGATGAATTCAGTTGTTGGAGTAGTTGATAGAGAGCATCCTGTAATTGCAGTTTAAAGTGTAAGCATAATTTTATTCTTATAGCTATTTGATGATGGAAAATATATGATAGTTATGTGGCATTTTCTGTTAGAGGAAAGGGTATGTTTACCTACCATTGAATGTAGCTGCTCTGAGGTTTGTGGCAACAAATGTAGGTTTTTCAGTAATGATGGAGCTTTTGTGTTCACATTCATTTGTGGTGAAGTCATCCCATACTGAAAACTTCATAGGATGATTGTTGTTGATAGAGACATTCGAAAGTGTGTTATTAATAAATTTGTGTACTTGTTAATTTAAACTTCAAAATATCTATTATGTTAATATAATATGTAGGATGTGCATGGAAATTGGTAGAGAACTAACGATTGATCTATGAGAAAGATTTCTCGAACTTTAGATGGTTGTCCATCAATTCGCTTTGTGATTGTTCTTGTCGGCAGAACATTAGTTGCAATAACAGCAATATCTGTTGGACATGTAACATAAATGTGAATGGTAGGTAATTAAAAGCGTAATTGTGCTGCTATTAGTTGTGGTATACATATGAATTTAGCAAATTTGATATTTGTTGTAATGTGGTTGGATGCATCTGCTAGCTGGATGAAAAAGTATGTTTATAATGCATTTGCTTCTTCTGTTGTTTTAGTTTCTTCAACTGATATCTGAGATTTTAGCATGATTTGAATTGTGTTGTCAACGATTCTATTTCGAGGGTCAATGTATTTGATGATACCATTTGAAAAATAGTATGTCTTGTATACATTGAGTAGGCCATCATCAAAACACGTATCTTGAATTCGTGAGCCCTAATATAGTGTAATATTAGTTATAATGAGTAGTTGGGTTCTATATTTAGTGTTGTGTGTGTGTGTATGTGAGGTTTTTGTTTGTTGCTAAAAGTAGGATAATGCAATATGTTGTTATTAGTGTATTCAATATACCTTACTGTCTACTAGGATGAATTGTTGGATAGTAGTTGTCCCAAGCTTGCTTGTACGAGGGGGTTGTTTTTCAATGACACGAAGTTTGGCTTTCCATCTGCGCGATTTGTCAGATAACTCACGAATCATTATAAGTTTCTCTTCCATTGTTCCTGCAAATGCAAATATGGGTGTAAGTGAATTTGTGTGCATGTATACATGGATTTGCTACATATTGTGATATATAAGATTAATTTGATTGATTTGTTATTGAGTTTGGATGCAAGTATATATGGATTTGTTTATGTTGGAGGATATGTTGCATTTAGTGTGGATTGTCCAATTCTTGTAGAGTTTGTTAGGTTTACCTGTTATATTTTTTTGATAAAATCTTTGTAGACAACATTTCGTGTCATATTGGACATGTGTTTTGATTGTTTGACCGGTTTTGTGAGGATTTTTACAACAGATGATCGTTGTACTCTTAAAAGTACGACGTATAATTGTCCATGGGAGAACACAGGTTGTGGAAGGTAAATGCCGACTTGCTCTAAGGTTTTTCCTTGAGCCTTGTTGATGGTCACTGCAAAACAAGGTCGGATTGGAAATTGTTTGCATTGAAATTGGAAAAGGGTAGTTATCTGTTTTGGTTGGTTCAAGTGGAATCCTAGGGATCAAAACTGAATTGCCCTGATAATGGCCAGTTGCAATTTTAGCGTGGATAACATTAGGTTTTAGAGCTTTGCATATTAATCCCACATTGTTGCACATTCCTGCAGCAAGGTGTAGACACCCCATTTTTGACCGTCCTCAAGACTTGGACGTCACCGCTGGAGCACTTGGTGATTACCCGTGTTCGTGTTTTGTTTTGAGTTCCCGGGGATCTCGGCTACGCGCCTTGCTTCAGGATCTCTCAAACTCGACTGTTCTGTGTTTGGTTTTGCACCAAATATTTGTGTTTTTGTTTCTGGGGGTAAAGAGTAGCTTGTTAGCGACCCCTGACACCCACCGGCCATGGCTTGAGGCCACCGGCCATGTTTTGAGGCTATCGGCCATTGGTGAAGTATACCATTGGCCGGTCGGCATTTTGTGTGGCCGGCCGACCATATTTTTGGCCGATGGCCTCCTTTTATGGCCGGTAGCACCTTTTTGCCTTTTTCAGGCATAATGCATGCCAGCTGTGCCAGCTGGAATGCATTGACCCTCCTTCCTATGCATGGGTGTGGTTGTTTTGCACCCTTTGACCCCTTTTTTCTTGCACCCTTTGCTCAAGCTTCTTGAGGAAGCTTGACCCCTTTGTCTTAGCTTCCTCAAGAAGCTTGCACCTTTGGGTTAGCTTCCATTGGAAGCCTTGACCCTCTTGACCCTTCTCATTTAGCTTCTTTGAGAAGCTTAGCACCATTTCATTGTCTATATAAGAGACCACCCCCCTCCTTTGTCTAGGTTGAGCAAAAAACCAGAGCTTACATATATACTCTGATATATACACTTTCTCTCTCTATATCTCTCTCTCTCTCTCTCTCTTCATTTTGTGTGTGTTTGGAAGCCTAAAAGTGTGTTTTGACCTTGGTTTTGCACTAAGACACACACCATTACACCATACTTCGACTTGGGAGGCTTGGAGGGTTTGTTCTTGGAATTTTGGAGTGATTTTGATCAGAAAAAGGGGTTTGAGCTTGCTGTTCTTGAAGTGTTCTTCAAGGGATTCTGCAGCAAGAAATGGCTGGCCAGCCACATACAGTGTCGACCGACCATCTGTGGCTGGTCGGTGGCCTAACATTTGGCCGACAAGAATGTTCCCATGGCCGGAGGTGTTCCAGAGTGATCAGGAAGTGGTTCAGAGGTGCCCCAGGAATTTTCACAGTCTTCAGAGGAGCTGGGCAGTGTAAACAGAGGCAGCAATGCTATGGCAGCGAGTTTCCAGGCAAGACGAGTCAAACATGCATCATTTGCGCATTCCGAGGCAGAGCCGTGGCAGTCTCTTTAAGCTTCACATTTTATTTTGTAATTAATTTGTTAATTAATGAAGGATCTGTAATAATTAATTAGCTAGGATAGTTAATTTGTTATTTGGCCTGTATATTCTTTTGGACCCTCCGAGCGAGGGCAATTGTGTAATAAGTGTGCGTGAGTGTGTGTATGTCTTCCAACCCCCACTTCTTTCTCCCTTTTACTTACCTGCTTTCAGTGGTTAGTATTAGGTCATGTTTGAATTAGCATACCTTATGCTATGCATGCGTGCATCCATACATTTATCTCACATACATCGGGCTCGGCACATCATGCTAACTGCATTTGTATTTGTTAGTTGCAGCATTTCACATGCCATCTTTAGGGTAGCCAAGCCTATTCTAGTTTGCATCCGGCATGTGTTGCATTAGCCATCTTAGCACAAACTAGGATCACGCATATGATTACTAACTAGTTTCTGTTTTTAGCTTGGAGTACTAGGTAAGCTTTTATGCTTTAGCATACCGCATGCGTGTGAGTGTTGCCATAATAGCATGATTACCATGAGGCTAGTTGCTTATGTGATATAACTGCTTGAATGCCTGTGGATGGAGGTTGAATTACCTAAATTGGAATAATGCATTAAAACTGCGAGTTTTAAGCCCACTTGAGGGTGGCAAAAATCTGCATTTGTAGCCTACTTGCGAGTAGCAAACCATTTTCAAAACAAACATGAAATGTTTTGTTCCAATTTAGGCGATTTGGTCTATACTTGTTTGCTGCGCGCGTAACATAGTAATTCTAGGCTAATAACCGGAATAAGAGCATATAATGTTTTCAAAACAAGATATCACGGTTAGTAGAGGCCGATCTTTGATCGGGCGAGAGGGGGTGCTCATAGCTGACCTTCCCCAATCGTACCCAAGTTCCCGAGCCGAGGCAACTTTGGTGATGATGGACACGTGGCCTTTGGCATCGAGTCGGGGTTTCCTAAATTCCCCCAAAAATAAAATATTTAGGTGGCGACTCTGTATCTGGCAAAGCAATCCATGTTTGGCACTCCTTTTCTAAAAATCTGTTTTCTCAAAACGATTTGCCGGATTTGGACTCTTTGGTTCAGATTAAGAACCGTGACACAAATTGAGTCCGAGCTGTAGCACGGAGGCCCTCACGCGGGGCGCGTCTACACAAGGTTTTTGTTTCTGAGAAGCATTATTGGGCAAGACTGTTTTAGCTGTAGTTGGTGGGGAGACATTCCATTTGGAATCAAGCTATGAAAGAATTCTTGTGGGTAGTTTTCTTGTTTGTCATTTGTCGCTTTGTCAAAGCTAGTGTATGTGTATGTACTTTCTGGGAATTTATCCATCAAGACTTTGTTGATTTCGTCTATGAATTCATTCTTAGGAGTCAAGATGGCTCAAGATGTCAAGTATTTTGATTTGAATGCATTTTCAGTGAAATTTGGATAGATGTGTTCAACCAATGTTAATATTGGATTTGAGCCCTCTTTTGTGCTGATAGTCATGCATTCATGTATTGTGATTAAGTCCTCATCTATGTTGTTGTAAGTTCCATTGTCGACATCTAATAAGAAATCAGAAAATTGAGGATCGTGTAATGCTCGCATGTTTTCTCTTTGACGAAGAATGTGAAGATGAGGCCAGAGTGTTGATTCAACCAAGCTGTTGTTTATGCATTCCTCGCGAGTGGATTGGGGACTAACAGGAAGAACTTGTCGGAAATCACCAACAAATACTACAACTTTTCCAGCGAAGATGGTCTCATTTGAGCAAACATCACGTAACATTGCCTCGAAAGCTTCAATATTTTGTTTTTTTGCCATAGGCGCTTTATCCCAAATGATTAATTTTACTTTTCGAATGAGTGTGGCAACTGCACTTTGTTTCCCAACATTACAGCCAGTTGAAATGTTGATGTCTAAAGGTATTTTGAAGTGAGAATGTGCGGTGCGGCCGCCAGGTAGGTTAGCCGTAGCTATTCCCGTGCTAGCTGTTGCTATAGCTATAGATCCTTCTGAGCATATAACAACAAGCAATGCTTGGTACAAGAAAGTTTTTCCGGTACCTCCTGGGCCATCAACGAAAAATCCACCTCCTAAGTATTGTTTTATGTGATGCATAATTAGATCGAAAGCAGTACGCTGTGCATTGTTTAGGAGCAGTTTTATATGTATGTCTTCTTCTGAAATTGTGATTTGTAGTTCAGCCTCAATTTCCTTGGTAGGTTTGTTTCGTATAATGGAAGCTTTATTGTATGCTGGAAGGTTGTAATCTGTAATTTTCTTGCCCATTGATTCGATGAAACTTGCAATATGGTCAAGCGTGATGTTTCGTACTTGTTCTACTGTGAGTTGTAGATTTTGTCTATAGTCTTCTGATAAAGCATCATAAAATTTCTCCCACAATGATCTTGGATTGTTAGGTTCACAGAAAACTAATAGTGTTGCAAACAAACGCCTCAGCATGAAAGGCATTTAGAAAACACTTGCTTTTACAAGGCATTCTTCAGTAGCATTGTCTTTCTCAAGCAAGCATCGTTTTCCAGCAGCTTCTCTGAATGAGGAGCATATTTGCCCATCTATAGTACACAAGTTTATGAAACTTGTAGCTCCTCTTATGTGTGTTAGAAGTATACGTAGGAAGTATCGTTCTCCTTCCGAAGGGTTGGCCGATACAATTCTTCCAATTACTCCACTTCTTTGACGTGGTTTTAATATCGATCTTAAACATTCCAAACATAATTTTCAGGGAATTCAAAGTATAACCATTGCCTAGCAGATGTGTTTTCCTTGTTCGTCGCAAAATATTCAGTGAGCATAGTTCTAGAAGCACGCCCAGATTGTAGAGCACTCGGCAAATTATCTTCTTCCTTGAAATTTACAAGTTGCATGTTTGGCAAGTGTAAATGGAAAGCTAAAACTACTGGGGAAATATCGTTAAGTGTGAATTTGTAAATACGCCATGCAGCTTCAGGTGGAGATATCCAACGAGCAGATTAGTATGCACTATTCTCATCAATAATTGAGTTGTTATCATTAGCAATGAAATGGAAAGAAACACGATCATGCCCTTTGTATACATATTTGTACAAATATTTTACAACTTTGATTGTGGAGTAAATTTCAACATTTATGTGGCAGTCGAACTTTGCAAGTAAGTACGGGTTATAAGGAACAACCCATCTCTTGTCTAGAAGGCTACTTTGAACATTCACACACTTGCCGTCGTTTCGACGCTTATAGATTGGATAAGAGTTCTCGCCACACTTGGTCACTTTTGAGAATTCTCGAGGGTATTTGTTCTTACATTTGCCTTTCTTGGTCATGCAAGGGTTTGTTGGCTTTAGTGCACCACAAGGGCCATGCATCATATGCTTGACAACTACCTTATACAAATGTGGGTTGTTATCTTTATTTGGTATTGTGGGGAAGTGGATTGGAAACACTCTTCGGATCCTGGGAGACGCTAATGATCCTCAGCTAGTCACCTGCAAAGATACAAGTACTCCGGTCGGGGGTGCCGGAATTAGCACTCCGACGGACAAGTCAGTTCTTCTACTCAAGAAAGCTTGTTTACTAAGTTTCTAGAAATGATTTCTTACCCCTCCACAGATTTGAAGCTCTTGTATTTATATCCATTTTTCGGGCCTCGGGGCCAGAGTCTACTTTTTAATATTCTTCCTTTTGTCCTGATATGCCTTCTCAATTCTATTCGGCCTTAAGTTCGTAGTCGGTGTCTCAGTTGAGCCGAATGGAGCCGTTCAATTTCCGGCTCCTCGGGTATACCAGATTTCGTTTCCCTATGAATTCGGCTCCCACAATTGCCCCCTAAGCGTTCTGTCAATGACAGTTGGGTGAAATGCTTGGTTCCAATTTTCAAATACTCTGAACCGAAGTTCGGGGATCAGACTTATCACGCGGACGTTTAATTACTCCCCCTTTAATCGTTGCCTCAACTCCCCGACCCTTCGTACACGCCTATTTATTATGATTTTAAAACCTGATGTCCTTTCGAATTCATATTCTATGACGCTGATTGCTGGGTTGCTCTTCGAATCGTTCTTGCAATTCTTCCGTATGTGATACTCTCTTCATTTTTGTAAGTTTTCTTCTCTCTTGCTTTGAAGCTTTTCCTATTTTGTTTATTCCGTCGCGCGTTTTCATAGACGATAGGTTATGGCGAAACATTTGAGAGACCTACTTTCGTCAGACCGAATTGTTGGCTTTAGGCGCCATTTTTCTGTTCCTGACGATGTCCACCTGTCGTTTGTGGCGGACGGCACTCTTGACATGGAGATGGAAGACGAAACCACGATTGTCTTTCCCCTCTTGTCAATCGCAGAGGGTGGAGTCCGCTTTCCTCTTCACCCATTTTTGAGGGCTGTTCTTCGCCATTGGGATTTGATCCCTTCTCAACCCAATGTGAATTTCTTTAGAATTATAATGGGGGTCGTAGCGCTGAACCGCTGCCTTGGGATTAACCTTGGCATCCCTGCCATTCGGCATTGTTATGCTTTGGCCAAGTCCTCTGGTCGGCACGGGCGTTACTTCCTCAGAGCCAAGGATACAGACCATCAGTTAATCACTATGCTTTCCAGTTCTGGAAAACGAGTTGATGATGTTATGGTCGTTGTCCGCGGCAACTGGGAGTTCAGCGAAGGGGAGGACCGTGTTGATCCTATTCCTAGACGTAGGGGCGAACCAGGTCGCCGAATGCTTTCTTGCTTGTGTTGTATGCCATATCTGCCATATACCGTTTTCTTGAGTCTTACGGCTTGTCTTTTGCAGGGAGCGATTTAAAAAAGGTACGAGCTTCAACTGACGACGCCGTTCTTTCGGATATTAGGATTGCTCTTAGTTATTTCGGCCGTCGTAGTCTTCACAAACAGGGAAGGGCGGCTCACGTTCTGCTTTGCTACGAGCCTACATATACGACCTTTTCGGCTGCGGAAAACATACCGATTCCGAGGGTTGATCTTTACGATACACAATTGTTATGATTTCGAGAAAGTAGTTTTTCTGTTTGTTTTTGTTATTTTGTATTTGTTTTATCGGACGTTTTCCGTGTTTTTCATGCGGGTTGATATTATAAAAGTTATGATACGGAAATAGACGTCGACACTTTTTTGCAGTTATAAAATGTTATGAATGCTGCTCGATGTGCTGATGTTTCCTTAATTTTATGGTGATATTGTTTTAATAGATCTAAACTCTGCCCTTGCCTTGGCCAGGGCGCGAGCGTGAAGAGCCTAATTGGTTCATACTCGTGGGCCGGCCGAGGCATGCTTTGAAAAGATGGCCGAGTAAAACGAGGCCGACTAGATTAATAAATCTGACCTTGCCTTGGCCAGGGCGCGAGCGTGAAGAGCCTAATTGGTTCGTACTCGTGGGCTGGCCGAGGCATCCTTTGAAAAGATGGCCGAGTAAAACGAGGCCGACTAGATTAATAAATCTGACCTTGCCTTGGCCAGGGCGCGAGCGTGAAGAGCCTAATTGGTTCGTACTCGTGGGCTGGCCGAGGCATCCTTTGAAAAGATGGCCGAGTCAAACGAGGCCGACTAGATTAATAAATCTGCCCTTGCCTTGGCCAGGGCGCGAGCGTGAAGAGCCAAATTGGTTCGTACTCGTGGGCTGGCCGAGGCATCCTTTGAAAAGATGGCCGAGTAAAACGAGGCCGACTAGATTAATAAATTGCCCTTGCCTTGGCCAGGGCGCGAGCGTGAAGAGCCTAATTGGTTCGTACTCGTGGGCTGGCCGAGGCATCCTTTGAAAAGATGGCCGAGTAAAACGAGGCCGACTAGAATTGTGGGGACTTTATTCGGACCTAAGGGGTCATGCCCCAAAGGGCGCTCCGAATCCGGAGACTTATTCGGCCCTAAGGGTCATGCCCAAAGGGCGCTCCGAATCCGGAGACTTATTCGGCCCTAAGGGTCATGCCAAAGGGCGCTCCGAATCCGGAGACTTATTGGCCAATCGTGACATCCACGAAGGGCGCTCCGAATCCGGAGACTTATTCGGCCCTAAGGGTCATGCCCAAAGGGCGCTCCGAATCCGGAGACTTATTTTGGCCAATCGTGACATCCACGAAGGGCGCTCCGAATCCGGAGACTTTTCGGCCCTAAGGGTCATGCCCAAAGGGCGCTCCGAATCCGGAGACTTATTTTGGCCAATCGTGACATCCACGAAGGGCGCTCCGAATCCGGAGACTTATTCGGCCCTAAGGGTCATGCACCAAAGGGCGCTCCGAATCCGGAGACTTATTTTGGCCAATCGTGACATCCACGAAGGGCGCTCCGAATCCGGAGACTTATTCGGCCCTAAGGGTCATGCCCAAAGGGCGCTCCGAATCCGGAGACTTATTCGGCCCTAAGGGTCATGCCCAAAGGGCGCTCCGAATCCGGAGACTTATTGGCCAATCGTGACATCCACGAAGGGCGCTCCGAATCCGGAGACTTATTCGGCCCTAAGGGTCATGCCCAAAGGGCGCTCCGAATCCGGAGACTTATTTTGGCCAATCGTGACATCCACGAAGGGCGCTCCGAATCCGGAGACTTATTCGGCCCTAAGGGTCATGCCCAAAGGGCGCTCCGAATCCGGAGACTTATTTTGGCCAATCGTGACATCCACGAAGGGCGCTCCGAATCCGGAGACTTATTCGGCCCTAAGGGTCATGCCCAAAGGGCGCTCCGAATCCGGAGACTTATTTTGGCCAATCGTGACATCCACGAAGGGCGCTCCGAATCCGGAGACTTATTCGGCCCTAAGGGTCATGCCCAAAGGGCGCTCCGAATCCGGAGACTTTTTTGGCCAATCGTGACATCCACGAAGGGCGCTCCGAATCCGGAGACTTATTCGGCCCTAAGGGGTCATCCAAAGGGCGCTCCGAATCCGGAGACTTATTTTGGCCAATCGTGACATCCACGAAGGGCGCTCCGAATCCGGAGACTTATTCGGCCCTAAGGGTCATGCCCAAAGGGCGCTCCGAATCCGGAGACTTATTTTGGCCAATCGTGACATCCACGAAGGGCGCTCCGAATCCGGAGACTTATTCGGCCCTAAGGGTCATGCACCAAAGGGCGCTCCGAATCCGGAGACTTATTCGGCCTTAATGTTGAGCGCAAACATGTAAAAACACGAAACCTTGCATTACAACGACGTGTACAAGTATCAAGCCCACAGGTCGGGTCATTGATAAAATTTACGTAGATGTGTTGAATTCCACGGCCGTGGCAGGCTTCTTCCTGACATGTCGGAGAGCCGATATGCCCCTACGCCTGCGACGGAATCTATCTGATAGGGGCCGTCCCAGTTCGGACCAAGCTTTCCATCGGCTGGCCTCCGGTCGGCTGGCAGTACCTTCTTTAGGACCAGTTCTCCTGGATTGTAGCGGCGCAACTGAACTCGAAGATTGTATGACTTGGCAGCTGCTGCTGATATCGTGCCATGGACGCTAAGGCGCGGTCTCTCCGTTCTTCGATCAGAACCAGGTCCAGAGCGAGCATCATGTCATTTCGGCCTGTGTCGAAGGCTTGCGATCTCAAAGTTGGCAAGCCGATCCCTAGGGGTAAGATTGCCTGGGTTCCGAAGCATAAGGCAAACGGCGTTTCTCCGGTAGATCGTCTTGGCGTTGTTCGATGGGCCCACAGTACACTCGGCAACTCTTCAACCCATCTGCCTTTGGCATTTTCCAGCCTCTTTTTGATGCCGTTCAAGATGGATTTGTTTGAAGCTTCCGCTTGACCGTTACTTTGGGGGTAGGCTGGCGTAGAGAAGTAAGGCTCAATACCATATTTGCTGCACAATTCTCGGTATACGCCACAATCGAACTGAGTACCATTATCCGAGATCAATGCTCGTGGTATGCCGAATCGTGTAATGATGTTCCTCCACACGAAGCGCTTAATGTCGGAATCCCGTATATGGGTTAGAGCCTCCGCTTCGACCCACTTTGTGAAGTAATCGGTTGCTACGATTAGAAATCGCTTGTTCCCTGGGGCCCTTGGCAATGGTCCCACGATATCGAGTCCCCATGAGCAAACGGCCAGGGGCTTGTGATAGAATTCAAAGCTTCTGCCGGCTGATGGTTAGTGGGGAGAACTTTTGGCATTGTTCGCATTTCTTGACATAATTTTCTGCGTCGGCTCTCATCGTCGGCCAATAATATCCCTGTGTTATCGCCCGATGGGCCAGGGAGCGTCCCCCCGAATGGGCACCACAGCTGCCATCATGTATCTCAGTGAGCAGCTCCTCTACTCTGTCCGGGTGCACGCATTCCAAGTATGGTCCAGAGAGGGACTTTTTGTAAAGCCCTCCTTGTGGATCTAAGTAGTACCGCAGGGCCTTGTTTCGCAGTTTGTGTGCTTCTTTTTGTCCTCTGGGAGTTGCTCAGAAGAAAGGAATGCAGCAATGGGGTCCTTCCAACTTGGAGCGGATTCTATAATGTTGATGTGGGTTTCCTCCGGAGGGCCGATACTTGGTTCCGGGACGAAACCTACTTCGATGGTACGCTTGAGCTCGGAGTTGATGGCGGAGGCTAAGCAGGCCAGGGCATCCGCGTGTGTATTTTGATCGCGTGTTATTTGGTTTAGTTCATGATGGTCGAATTTTGTCAGCAAGGAGTTAGCCGTTTTCATATAGGCCGCCATACGCTCGTCTCTTGCCGCGTACTCCCCCTTTAGCTGGTTGATTACCAATTTTGAGTCGCAAAACACCAACAGCCGCCGGCGCCGAGCAGATGCGCGTTCCGCAGTCCGGCTAAAAGGGCTTCGTATTCGGCTTCGTTATTTGATGCTTCGAAGCCGAGCTTGACGGCCTGCTCAATTACTGCGCCGTCTGGAGACATAATTACTACGCCGGCGCCGCTGCCCCGTTGGTTAGATGATCCATCACAGTATAATTGCCAAATGTCCCCAACATAAATTCTCCAATCTGGCTTTGACCGATCTTCGGCCTTTGGCTGGACGTCATCAGGCTTGAGGTCGGCAAGCCCTCCTGTGAATTCGGCAACAAAGTCGGCAAGCACCTGCCCCTTGATTGCAGTTTTGGGTAAAAACTGAATGTCGTATTGGCCGAGTTCGAGAGCCCACTTCGAAACACGCCCTGATGCTTCTGCATTCCGTAGTACTGATCGAAGGGGATAGTCTGTTAGCACCCTAATGCTGTGTGCTTGGAAGTAATGCATCAGTTTTCTTGCTGCCATGACCAAGGCTAGGACGAGTTTTTCCAGCGGTAGGTAGCGTGTTTCGGCGTCCACCATTGCCTTGCTCACATAATACACTGGCTGTTGCTGCCCTTCCTCCTCTTTTAATAATACGGCGCTGACAGCCCTGTCGGAGACTGCCAGATATAGGATGAGGGGGTCACCGGGGCGGGCGTTGTTAGAAGAGGTACTGTCCGGAGGTAGGTCTTCAAACCCGTTAAAAGCTGCTTCGCATTCGGCGGACCATTCGAAAGCTCTGCCCAGACGTAGTGTTTGAAAGAATTGTCTGCAGCGGTCTGTAGATCGGCTGATGAACCTGTTGAGTGCAGCAGCCATTCCCATCAACTTTTGGACTTCTTTCACAGAACGGGGGGAACTCAGTTCCAAAATTGCTGTGACTTGCCTCGGGTTGGCTTCGATTCCTCGGTGGTTGACGATATAACCCAGGAATTTGCCGGAGCCGATTCCGAATGCGCATTTGGAAGCGTTTAGCTTCATTCTGTATTTGCGTAGGGTATTGAATGTCTTTTCCAGATCGGCTATATGGTTTTGCTCTTCTTTGGATTTGACCACCATGTCATCGATGTATACTTCCATAGTGTGTCCGAGCTGTTCTTTGAACATCGTGGTGACCAGTCTTTGGTAAGTTGCCCCTGCATTCTTCAGTCCAAAAGGCATAACCCTGTAGCAGTAGGTACCTCTTGGAGTGAGAATGCAGTTTTGTCCTGATCATCCGGATTCATGGCGATCTGATGGTAGCCCCTGTAGGCATCGAGGAAACTCATGCGCCGGTGGCGTGCCGTCGCATCGACGAGTTGGTCAATTCTTGGTAAGGGGAAGCAGTCTTTGGGGCAAGCTTTGTTCAGATCCGTGAAATCGACGCACACTCGCCAAGTTCCATTTTTCTTTTTCACCACCACTGGTTGGAGAGCCACGTGGGGTAGGTGACTTCTCTGATTGCCCCGGCGTCAAGCAGTTTGTCAACTTCTTCTACAACGGCGGCGGTGTGTTCTGCGGAGGATCGCCGGCCTTTCTGAATGATCGGCTTGCACCGGGGGTCGACATTTAGATGGTGTTGTGAGACTGACGGGTCTATTCCCGGCATCTCGTATGGAGTCCACGCAAAGACGTCGAGGTTGCCGAGTAAGAAAGTGATCAGCTGCTGTCTGTCGACCTGGCTCAGAGAGGCGCCGATCATAAAAAACTTTTCCGGGCTTCCATCAATGTCAACCCGGTCTAAACCTTCCGTGGCCTTTTCGTTTGGTTGACGCCCGACGTCATCCAGAACCTCTCGACTGGGCACTTCGATGGAATTTACTTGCAGTTCCTTCGGCGTCTTGCGGCGAGAAGATAACATGTTTTCGCTGACTGTTGAGAGCCACGGATCTGCTCAACGCCGTATTCCGTTGGGAAACGTAGTAGCTGGTGGTAGGTGCTTGGGACGGCCTGCAGGGTATGCAACCATGATCGCCCCATGATGAGATTGTACGGGGACGGTAACCTGACGACCAAGAATTCCACGTCCACCGTTCTGGAGCCAGCTCGAACGGGTAGACTGATCTTTCCCAATGGGTACTCCGGGTTGGCGTTGAAGCCGAATAGTGGATAAGGAGCGGGAGTCAGATCCGAATCGTTGAACCCGAGTTTGACGAAGGTTTTATAGTACATAACCTCCGAAGTGCTTCCCTGGTCGATAAGGACGCGTTCGACGGTGAATCTGTTTACGCGCAGCGCACAACCAGAGGATCTACGTGGGGAGTGTTACGCCGCTCAAATCAGAGTCGTCGAAGGTGATGCTTGGCGCTTCTCGGAGCCGGGGTCGCTTTGTTGGTGTGAGCTGATGCTGGGGGCCTGGAAGTGACTGGATTGCATGTACAGTCGGGGCTATCGGCAGGCTGTATATCATATGTACGTGTCAAGCGGGACGTCTTTTGGGCGACGTGAGTCCTCTGTCACTCGTGTCAAGGTGATCGGTTAAGGCGCGGTGACCTCGAGGTCGTTGAGGACCTGCCCTTGGGATCGCTCAGGAACTTTGAGCCCTGCCCGCTCGGACTTTGCTTTTTCTAAGGCCAAATCGCGGCGAAGGCGTTCGTTCTCAGCGATGATGTTGTCCAAACTCTGTTGGATCTGTCTGGCTTGTTCTACGGTCGCTTGCATTTTCCTTGAAGTCGTTGGTGAGTTAGAGTTCGAGGCGCGTCGCTGCGCGACAGTTTCCTTTCCGAGCGTATTTGCCGGAGTGAAGTCGTCTCTCTGTGCGGTCTCGTCGGTGGCTATCGGAGGATCTTCGGTCACGTCTTCCATGGATGTATTCGAGTATTCCCACAGACGGCGCCAATTGTGGGGAAGTGGTTGGAAATACTCTTCGATCCTGGAGACGCCAATGATCCTCAGCTAGTCACCTGCAAAGATACAAATACTCCGGTCGGGGGTGCCGGAATTAGCACTCCGACGGACAAGTCAGTTCTTCTACTCAAGAAAGCTTGTTTACTAAGTTTTTAGAAGTGATTCTTACCCTCACAGATCTGAAGCTCTTGTATTTATATCCATTTTGGGCCTCGGGGCCAGAGTCTACTTTTTATATTCTTTCTTTTGTCCTGATATGCCTTCTCAAGTCTATTCGGCCTTAAGTTCGTAGTCGGCGTCTCAGTTGAGCCGAATGGAGCCGTTCAATTCCGGCTCCTCGGGTATACCAGATTTCGTTTCCCTATGAATTCGGCTCCCACAGGTATCTCGGAAGAAATATATGTGTCATATTCTTCAGGGTGGATAATCTTTGCATGAGATTTCAAAACCAACAAGAAATAGATATGTGGAAGGCCATGCTATTGATATTCAATCACATATGTGTAAGCTACTACAGGACCGAAGAGTTGTTTTTTGACCAACTCATTTTTTAGTTCCACAATTTTGGCACGGAAAACACGAGCGATAAGATCTGGTCGATTTTGTGCTTCTTCTGTTTCATGTAGCTCTACTTTGATTTCAAGCCAAGAAGGGTTGCATGTCATTGTTAGGAATATGTCAGGCTTTCCATATCGTTGTACTAATGTCATAGCTTCCAGATATCTTCGCTTCATATCTTGAGGGCCACCAATAAAGGACGTTGGAAGGACTATGCGTTTACCAATGTTTGATGCTCTTGTTTCACCACTTGTTACATTGTCGACTATTCCTTGATACAAGTCAGCACGAATAGTGTCTTGGTTAGCTCGTATGTAGTATAACCGAGTGCTTTCAATTTTTATGTACATGTCGACAATATATTGCTGTAGCAACCTGCCTGAAAGTAATATTGTCGATATTTCTGAAGGCCTAATTTGTAGCAGATAGTAGTAAAATTTGCAACATAAAATTCCTGATGCATCGCTCATAACAGCATGTGAAACTGTACGGAAAAAGATAGTTAGAATGGATGTAGGGTGGTTTTAAGCTATCTGGTTTTTTTCCTCAATGAAATGATAATATAATTTCAATGAGTAGAGGATTTTTTACCTTCATTTTCTAAGGCTAACAATTTTGATGTGTTGGCAAAAATGCTTGTGTTGTCTAGTGGAATATTTTTCCTTCTCTTTTCACGTTACGATGCCAACCTGTTTCACCATAAGGAAATAATAGAGGGTATTGAAGAGGGTCATAGTTGCCATGGTAATGCATAACTCGTTGGCTACCATTTGATTTTTTATGTACAAGAATGTCACGAGTCTTATTGTTTGTCGACTTTTCTTCAACCCATATTGCTGCAACTTGTGAAGCTGATGGTGCATTGTAGGTTCTTTGATCTGGGCAAGGATCTGTTTGAATGGCAATACTACATTCCTCATCAATATCAACATCTTTTAACCTGCACAAGAATTTTGCATAGGGATTTTCTGACAAAGTGCACATTATTCACTCGATGATATCTACACGTAATTGTGGTGCATTTTCCGAACGATGTTGCAATTCATGCTCAATGTCATAGAAATAAAGTTGGAGGTATCTGGGTCTGGTGTCAGGTGGTTGTAAACTATTGATGTAGTGATATATTTGACCTTGAGCTCGAAAAGTATATATGCCATCCTTGTTGCAACCTTGCTATCAAGTTTGACACCCATAGATGTGAAAGCGAATAAGTTGTTGTATGTTCAAATATTTGCATGGAAATATTGGTTGTCCTCATCTTTGGATGTCATTAGGCGATACAAGGCTGGCGGTGGTTGGTTGCAAGCAAGTTGTATTTGACCTTGCGAACAACATAACCCTTTAGGCTCATATGGAAAAAGTGTTACACCATAAAATCTACAAGATGTTAGAGGAAGACAGGAAGCGGAAGTTGGAGAAAAAGGCATCCTATTTACATTTCTCTGTGTTCGTTCACAGCCTACCAACAGCAATAATTGTTAGTATGTCAAGTCTTGATCAAAATGTTGTAGAATATATTAGAGGTCAACTTTTTTGTTGTGGGAACATACGTTGACGCTTTTTGGTACAAGCTGTGGTTATCTTGCTATCAAATTTGTTCGCCTGATAGTTTAATGAATCTCTCGAATGGTCGATATATGAAGGAAGCATTCCTAGAATTATGATAGTAAGTGAAATATACAAGTAGGGTGTATTTTGACAAATGGTAAATAGTATTTACACATTGGTATGGAAATATGAAGTTATAGAGTCATACGAATTGGGAAGTCATTTGATTCTGAAGAAGCTGTGATGCCACCAGTTGAGTAACTCTTATAGCAGAAAATTTCAATTAGGGCCACAACAGTTGGAGGCACATCTATATAACATTTGAATTAGATATTATAGATGAGAAGAAAAATCATAGAGCAGAGCTACAAATATGTCTGGTTCTTCCCTGCGAAGGCTAGTCAGACAATAGGTTTGTAAGTTTGTTTACCCTATTGCATCTGATAACACGTTGTATACCTTTATCATTATCAAACATTTTGTTGCATAATTGCTATTCTTTTGCTTGTTGACGATTTTCCCTTCGCTGTTGTAATAGTTGTTGCTTGAGTTCACTTGTTAGTCTTGAACGGTATGCGCGCTAACGTTGGCTATTTTGTTCATGTTTACGAGCTGGGAAATATCGACTGGTTAATTGTGAACATATTGGTGATGCAAAGTATGTCAATGTAGTTATTTAGCGTACCTTATTGTTCTTCAAATCGGCTTTCTTGAGTTTTGACTAAATGGTTATTCATATTGTTTGAGCTAAAGTCTCAAGTACACCTAAATTTAATTATCAATTGTATAGCATACATTTACAATAACTCAATAATGAATTTGTTAAGCTAGTAAACAATTAGAAGCTAAACGAAGAAATACAATTTCAATTGAAGAAATAAATGCATGCTTAACAAGAGCTAGCCAAAGGGTCATATGTTAATTCTACCATGTCAACTTATTAAATGTTTAACTTGTAATATAGGATCCATTCGTCTTCAATGTTTAGGGTGATATTAATGACTTTTTTTTTTTTTTGGCGTTTTCATTTTTTTTAAGTGCTTTATGTTTTTATAGCTATTTGAAGTTGAGAATATGATCTGCATTGTTGGAAGTGCGTTGCTTCAAAGTAGGGAAAAATCAGTTGTCAATTTTGTATGTTGTTTACTTCTTGGATAGAATGTTGCTAAACATCCTAATCGACAACATGATTTCCATCTCCTCTAGTGTAGAGCAAAATAGAAGAGCATAATTCACTTTCTCTAAGGCCGCTTAGCATTATTTCTTCATTTCTTGTTGGTGAAAAGATAGAATATCCATTAGATGTGGGGGTCGTGCTATAGTTTCAATATAAATATTTTTTAAAATTGTGTTTGGTTTATGAATTTAAGAAGTGAAATGTAGTTATATTTTGTATCCAATTTGTCTATCTCTTCAATAGAAATATTTTTTAAAATTGTGTTCTAAGCTCAATTCAATGAACTTATTGAGCATGTCTTAATATACTCTGTATTCACATAAATTGAAGACAATGGATTCACCCTATTAGCCTAACCTGCAGTTTTATGATTTCAACAATTGTGTTTTGAATTTTAACTAATGTTCTCTCCATTTCTACCCGGAACCCTTTTTTAGCCCCAAATTTTTAGATTTGGTTTAAGATTTGGGAAACCTTTCTTCACAATTGATTTGGTTTCAAATTTGGGGAATCTTCTTTCGTTTAATATCTTTGACTCTAGAAATACTTTGAAGCTGCTTAAATAATAATGGTAAATTGAGTTATGCTTTTGTTTTTTATATAGCTAAAAAACTTCAGGGGTCATGAGACGATGGGAGTCTTACAAAATAAGTCTGAATTTATAATTTGTTAAGGAATCCTAAATAATTTGAAGATCAATGTGCATTTTATGCCATTTATTGATTTAAATGGTTGTGCATGTAGTTATTTTTTTGGCATTTTATGTTCCATTCAAAAATCAGAAACATAAAAAAGAAAAGAAAGCCATTAAAGACAAAGAAGCTTTGCAGATCCATCCAATTTTCTAAGTTTAAAATCCAAATCCAAGAAATAGAAATGTATGATATATTACTTGAAAATATAAAACAAATAAATAAAGAAAATGGAAATCCAAAAAACGCAAGTCATTGAAGCTTCCAAAACAAAAAACCAAAAACATATGAAGCTTCTAAAAGGAAATTTTCTTTCCTAGAGCACAAATAATGAAGCTAAGGAATCTGTTTAGGTATTTGGCAAGGAAATAATTCAGCAAAAAAAAAAAAATTCTCCTCTTCTGTTATAAGAACGTTGTTAGTTCATCTACATACTTGAATAGATACCCATAATTTAAATTTCTCAAAAGTGCTCTCTCGCTTTTTCTCTTATACACACATTCACAAAAAACCATTAATCAAAAGTGAAGATTTAAGATCAATCTTTAATTCTTATTGTTTTTATATAAGCAGTTTTTGTTGTCTATATATTATTGTTTGTTGTATCAAAAGTGTAGGTTGAAGATGAAACTCTAATTCTTATGGAAGTAAATCTTATTGCTAATCAAACTTAGTTTTTTGTTTCTTTGATGTCTTAGCTGTCAGGAAAATTAGATGATTCCTGCTTTGTGTGATTATAATTTACATCTAGTTAGCTCAATGTGAGTTTTGAGCCAGCGTTATTTTGTCATATTCTGTTATTGTCCAACTTATTGTCATCTAATATATAATTAGATATTTCTAATTATATCTTGATGAATTTGGATATGAGTTGAACTGTAGATGTACCCCAAGTGAATCTTTTACAAATTAGTCTGGTTGGTAGAAAGGAACCACTGTAAATTTTTATATATATGATTCTTTTAAAGAAAAACCAAGTTTTCATTAAATGAAGAATAAATAAAATTTTACATCAGACTTCCAACCAATTTTTTCACTACTTAATTTCATAAAATTATCAAAACATAAAGAGTTGGACACATCTGATAAATAATAGAGTTAATTATCTAAAAGTCATATTTGTAAATATTATAGAGTTATTTTTCCATATTCTGTTGTTGTCCAACTTTTTGTCATCTAATATATAATTGGATATTTCTAATTATATCTTGATGAATTTGGATCTGAGTTGAACTATAGATGCACCCCAAGTGAATCTTTTATAAATTATTCTGGTTTGTAAGAAGGAACCACTGTAAATTTTTTATATATGATTCCTTTAAAGAAAAACCAATTTTTTCGCCACATAAATTTCATAAAATTATCAAAACATAAACAGTTAGATAGTTTCATGGATGAGCAATTAGAAGCACCACACACATAAATAGAAAACAGTAACTAAGAATTTTATAGTAAACTTAGTTAAGTTCATAAAAAGGCTGTAGAAAATACAGTGAAAGACACAAATATAATAAATTACCTAATTTGATAATCCTTAGAACAATTCCCAAACCACTAAAAAAACATTACCTAATTTTACTCGAATCTGTATCTCCTTCAAAGCAATTGAATATTCTTCAATTTTTCTAGAATTCTGACAGTTAATTATATAGAAAGTCTTTAATTATCACTAAGTATCACTTCAAAACAATACATTTAAACACTAACAACTATTTAAAAATGAATAAATAAATAAATAGAAAAGGTACAAATGTTTCCCTGAAAATGATACAATTTTATAGTCAATGAATTCAAATGTACCAGTTAAGTTCATTTTTGCAGGAAGACCTGTTCTGTTTAGAGGCCAGCATCATAGAAATAGGTTTGGGATTGAATTTGGAGTTTATTTACTTGTCTATGTCTTTTGTTGATGGGAAGTTGGAACACTGTACACAAATTGTGTTTTTCCACTTTCCATTCATGACAACCCAAAGAAAAAAACGCAAATCCAATTCCAAATTCAAGACATATAGATATAAAACTCCACACCAAAACAACTTTAGATGAAAATTCATTTCAGAATAATTCAAATTTGCCACAGAATTATGATACATAGTTATTGGCTGGTCATATAAAAAGAGAGAGGGCAATCAATGGGGGAATCCAATTTGATTGCTCTGTTTTTGGGTTGGTTGCCTTCTTTATGATTCCAAACTTGTGCTCTTTGAATTGTCTTGTTATGAATCATTCCAATTTAAATACCAGAAGGAAAAATCTTTTATAATTTTTTTTTTTTTTTGGTTTTTTTGGTTGTTGAAGATGATGCATATACACTTAACTCAACCTTTTAGAATATCTGAATGGGCGATTACCAGGATAGATCAAATTAATCTTATTGTTCCTGAATGATATACTAATATTATTGCTGTCAAGAAGATCAAATTTATCTTGCCGTGAAGAGGATCTACTAATATTCTTGGTGGATTTAGTAATACCATTTTTCAAGCTAAATGAAGATCATTTTCTTAGATGAAAACCTAATTTACTTCCAGAAATTGCTTTTAGAATCAAAACAAATCTAATCCATTTACCCAAAGAAAACTTACACGTCGTTGAAGACAGGGAGGACATTTATTCTATGATCCTAAATTTGATTCTACGATTCATTCCACAATACCCGCCCAGCAATTACACAGTTTTGGTTTTTTAATTGCATCTTCTTCATCATTTGGGTTTTAACTAGAAAACCTAGATTTGCTATATTAGTTTAATATATTTTAGTATGTAATCCAAAGTAACACCATTACAGCTAAATCTTTTCCACATAAATAGTTCTACAAATTGTGTTTGGTTTATGAATTTGAGAATTGGACTTTAGTTATATTTGGTGTCTAATAGTTTTTGGATTTTCATTTTCTTTCTTTATTTGTTTTATATTTCCAAGTCATATATCATACATTTCTCTTGCTTGGATTGGAATTTTTAGCTTAGAAAATTGGATGGGGCTTATTTTTTATTAGGAAAATTAAGCAGGTGAACTCCTTAATTATTGAGACATATTAACAAACACATGGTGTGCATCTGTTGAACATGTAGGCAGGGGTGACAAACAGTGATGTTCAATATTGTGCAACACACTTGTAAATAGTAGCCATCACATTACAGATGTACGTACCAGGATTTGCAACTACAGGGCTAGAGCTTTGGATGCCCAATTTTCACAGCGTTACGACAAGAAGAACACTGACAGTGATGGGAAGAAGAGGACAACAGCAACTTCGTTGACAAGATATATATATATCTTGTGAGAAACCCCATCTTCGAAGGGGCAAAATTTGTTTTATTCTTCATTGTCGGTGTCGCTGGGCTCAATTCCATGTGGGTAAACCCAAATCTGCAACAAAATGTGGCAGGGAGGAGCTTTGGGAAATAGGAAAACGGAAGATCACCGTTTTGGGGAATTTCTACAAGGAATGGTATTGGAAATGAAGTAGCAGCAGAAAGGAAGTTGGCATTTGTACAGACTAAATGATGGAATTTGTTTGTTTGTGTGTGTGGCTAAGCTGAAAACCACGTAGCCAGGCCAAATCTGTTTTGCAAACAAAGAAGAAATAGACTTACAACAGAGGCAGAGGCACAAACGTGATACCATCTGTTACATCACTGTTACCTTCTTTTTATATATGTTATAGATATTCTTTCATTCAGTAAGTGGCAAAGCTGTTATTTATCAAACCATTTAAAATTGTTAATAATTTTTTTTCCATTCATCAAACTCTAAAAAAATTTAAATATAAAATTATAGATGCATTGTGTTTGTATAAAGAGAATAGATGTCTGTTTGGGCCTTGCTTGAATCTAAGTTGACATATAAAATTTTGGTCACAAGGCATATGAAGCCTGGGATTCTATTTACATTCAAAAAATTATTAAGTATTTTCAATTTCAATTATTAAGAGTTTTATGTTATTCTCGGTACATCTTATATATATATATATATATATGTAAATTATCATTCAAAGTACACCTAATAAAAACAAAGGCACCATGTTCAAACTTACAATACCAAACAATATCATTTGCTTCGGACTTTCAGATCCGAACATTTTGACTTTGTTCGACATTATACTGCTGAATAAAGTGAATTTGTTCGAATCTGAAAGTCCAAACAATAATAACGTTAAATAGGCTGAATATTTGTTTTTATGTATTAAAAAAAACTCAAAAATCAAGAATTTTATGTTGATATTTAAGTGAATAATTTTTTTTAATTGACAAAAACTAGTATATTGATGAACCAACACAAATACAACTGAGAAGATACATTAAGAGACTAAGAAAGAGACATGAAGTTTGAGTTACCAAATAGAATCATGAATCAATATAAAGCAAGAACAAAAAGATAGAAGGCAAGTAGCAAATCTAAAACACTAAAAATAATACAAAAAATTAGAGTAAGAAAAGTTGCATAATGCTCCCAAAAAATCTAATCTCGATAAAGAGTAAAGTGAGGAGATGAAACACCTTGCCAAGAAGGATGGAAGGTTCATCTTTTGGATTTGATGTTTGATAGGTTGTTTTAAAAAATAATTTTCATTATTATTCTCATTTATTGTTTGATTTTGTTCAAATTATTTTCTATTCGCAAGGATAAGAAACAATGATATTAATGATAATGATGAACTTTGGTGTGGTGGTTTGAAATTTTGTAATGATGAAAAAGAAGAAGAAAAAACAATTAAGATGGGAAGATGAAGAATACGTATATGTAATTAGGGTGTATTATAAGAAAAAAATAATATTTTATTTTATGACTTAATATGTGTTGTCTTTATTAATAAATTTACATTGTAATATAATAATAATTAAAATTTCAAAATTTTAATTGGACGTACTTAATGATTTTTTTTTGGTGTAAAATAGAATCCAGATGAAGCCTAAAACTATGAATCCAGCTTTTAGTCATATTGGGTTGGGAGAGCAAATTCAGAGGTGGACAGTTTCAGACTGGGCTAGACATGATAGGCCCTTTACTATTTTTTTGAATCTAGAATTTGGACCTAGTATTGTCCTACTTTGAACCCAGAATTTAGACCATAACACCAAGAGGTAGGAACGTATAGCCCACTTTTAGCTCACTTTATAAACTAGTAAATTTTTATTTTTTTTGTGATTTTTTTATTCAACTTTGAGTCATTTTTTTAAAAAAAAAAAAAAAATTTTTTAGGTTTTCTAGATTAGAACATCTTAAAATTTTAAAAAACAAATATACTTATTGAAAAAGACAGAATAAAAATAAAAATAATTCAAAATTTGTTGAGAATCTTGAAAAATTAGGCTTGTTTTTGTCTTTATTGGAATTTTTTTTCTACCTTTGATTATAGTCTAGTCTGATGGACTAAAAAGCAAAAAAAAAAACAAAAAATAAAACAAAAAATAAAATAAAATAAAATAAAATAAAAAATAAAATTGAAGCACTTTTTATATATTATGAATCAAATTGAAACACTTTCGAAGTCAAATTGAAGGATTAAATTGACATAGTTTTTATACATTTGAGATCAAATTGACATAATTTAAAAACATTCAAGATCAAATTGAAATTTTTATATATTGAGAAGTAAATTGGACCAATTTTAACATTTAGTGCCAAAATAACATATGGCTCATACTTTGAAAATTAAAAATGTAATTAATCTTAAATTTTTTTAGGGAGAATATTATTTCAGTGTATGTTTTGAAAAATTGTTATGAATAAGTGATAAACTTTATAAATATTAATTGATAATGCAATACAGTTGGTGATGTATGGGTCAGACTGATCCACGTGCTCTACGGCTGTGCTGACCTTCGTCTTCTTGGTGCATGCTTGTAAAAGGTCCAATGGGGAAGGCACCATGATTAGAGTGGTTCATTCCCGTAGACTCTCCGATGGTTAAGTTAGACAGGAAGAAGTTGAAAAAAAGATTGGAGAAAGTTGGGGGGTTCAGAGAGAGGGAAAATAAAGAGAGTATTACTTGTTACCAAATGCACTTCGGAAGCTTCCTTATATCCCTTACTAATCATTTCCTTGTCTATTTCAAGTTGTCTCACTAGTCGAAAGTCTATAGCCTAGTTGCCATTGATCACGGTGTTTTTGCATACTCCAGCGTGAGAGGTCCTGCTGCATTTAATGCTATGACAATCTTATTTAATGCCTGATACATGGGCTCAATAACTCTGCAGGATCTTTGTCTGCCATATGGCTAACTCCCTATCTAACAGGTGTCTAAATGCCACAAGGCCTGGACCAGTGCAGGTTCTTCGGTGGGCCTGCTATTAAGTTTTACATACGGGGCCATAACTGAATGACCACTTGGGCCACCCAAGACAGTTGGGCTTTTTTGGGCCATGTGTGTCATGCCCATCAGTAGCCTCCTATTCCCGATGGCAGCTTTAGTCTAGCGAAGGGAATAAGAAAAGTGAAGGTAGTCCCCCAAGTCGGCAAAGATAGGACCAAGCGAGTAAGAGGGTGGTCGGGTGAGGATAGGTGAGGTGGACAGTCGTCTGGGCAACTGATTGTTGAGGTGGCTGATCGTGAAGTTGCTCAGCCGTCAAGGTGACTGACCGTAAATGTGGCCGACCGTCACAGTGGCTAACTGTCTAGGTGACCAACTGCCGAGATGACCGATCATGAAGGTATGCAACCGCCGAGGAGGCTGACCATCACTGTGGCCAACCGTCGTGCTGACCGATTGTGAAGGTAGGCGATTGCCGAGGAGGCCGACCACCACTGTGGCCAATCGTCGATGTGATCGATCATCGAGGTGACCGATCGTGAAAGTGGTCGACCGTGAAGATGGTCGACCGTTGAGGTGGCCGACTGCCCATGTAGCCGACTGTCAATGTGGCTGACCGTCGAGGTGACCAACCGTCGAAGTGGGGTGGAGTGTGGCTAGGTGACTTGATGGCTTTGATGGCGCATGGGCTCGAGGTGCACAGACACACGTGATGATGTGATGGGAAATAAACATGAAGGGAGAAAGAGAGTTAGTGGTGGGGAGAGTAATCGTGGCCGTCCACGTAGGATAATCTAGGCCATGGATAAGGATATTGAACCATTTTTTTTAAGGCGAAAGGGTTTTGAAATGGAATATTTCGATAGGGGGGTTATTTACACGGTTCAGTGTCTTCGTTCCTTCCATACTTACCAAATTTGTTTTTCAAATACCCTTGGAAAATAAGAAAACCTTGGGCATTAAGCTCTGTATGGATTTCATACCGTATTGCGAGAGACCAACGGAGTCTAGACTTCATCTCATTCATCTCCTCCGATTCTCCTCTTTTTCACATTGTGAACTTTCTTGCCCCACAACCAAAGCCATTTACAGGAACGTGAGAAGAATGAAGCAAGAGAGAGCCCCTGCTATGACGCCCAATGCACTAGGGGATGACGATGGAGTGGCCCTAGTGAAGAAATACCGAGTAGAGAGATTGGTGGAAAGAAGGGTGGACAAACCACCATGATCTATCCCCACGACGATGATTTCAGTGGCCTAACCAATTAGTTAAGCATCCCCCGACCACTAGCACACCAAGGCCGGCATGTTGTTATTGACAATGGAGGACTTGGAGGAGATCCGAAGAAAGTACCAAATTCCGGCAAACGTGGAATTGAGGTTACCAACGGCGGAGGAGAGAGCATTAGACGCCAGGCAGACGGAGTTTACACTTTACAAGGAGGCGTTCCAGGAGAGGGGGGGCTAAGAGTGCCATTACCCCAACTTGTGATCGACGTGCTGAACCGCTTGGAGGCGGCGCCAAGGCAATTAATGCCAAACGCGTGGAAGATTTTGTTCACATGTGCGGTGTCTTGGCCGCAAGTGACCGGCGGGGAAGAGATGTCGGTGGATGAGTTTTTCTCCTGCTACAAGGCATCAGGCCAGCAAGAGACATGGGTGACCTTGCAAGTAGTGTCTGGGAAAAGATTAGTGGCGGGGTTACCCTCGTCAATCAAGGGATGGCGCACGAAGTGGTTTTATGTGTCCGTGAGCGAAGGAAGGTGACACACCCCGGATTTAAATTGTCCAGCTCACGTGAATAAACCACCCAACGATGAACAATAGCTAACAACTCTCATGCAGATGAATATAATATAGTCACACAATACATATGTTATTTGATTTTATATGTTCCTAGATATAACACCTAAGTCAAATGGATGTTCTGTAACTAGAAACATACACAGATGTTATAAATTAAATTGAACGCCCTGAGGCTTACATCATACACAAAGGTGTAACTCTTACAAGAATGGCACATGGCCAGTAAATAACATAAATGGCACATGGCCTACAAATAACTGAACCACCCTACACGGTTCCGAACACAACTACATGTCATAGTCTTCGTCCACATATGTGCACCTGAAAAACATTTCAGTTATGTAGGGTGAGCATAAAGCCCAATGAAGAATATTTCAAAAACTAAACATACTCCGCCAGCATAAATGATCATGATGCAATACATATATATAATATGCCCAAATGCATTTTCAAACCATTTGATTTCTCAACGAAATCCTTTCTTTTCTATTACCAAAACCTTACGTTTAATAAAAATGTTTTCCAAGTTCAAATCATCAGTTTGATATAAAATTCCTTTCCAAAAACCAATCCCAGTGCCTCAATACCAACCCGCAAATACTTTGCTAAATCAAATGCGAATACATTGCTAGACAACAACAAAAACATTGTTAAAACCATTTTCCAAACATCCTGCTCCAAACCAACATAACAGTAAATAAAATGTGTAAATCTTCAAAACAAATACAACCTTTCACGAAAATTTTGTCTGTGGGAAACCGTAAACCGGCATCCATGTAAACGTAGGCTATACAAGCATTACTATTGCCATTTTACGGATATTTCATCCGCAGGATTGGCACCCATGTATACGCGCAGTTTTTAGGACTTTCACCATGGACACTCAGGCTAACTTATTTCAACGAGACAACACTTATTTCCTAGATTCACCATTTTATTTACCCTTTTCAATAGTGCAATACATGTAGCTCAAAATATTATTTTTCCAAAACAATGCAAATGTTCCAAACCATAATATGAAAATTTCCAAAACCTCTTTCCAAAACATACAGTTTCAATTTCCAAAATCCACTACATGCTCCATGATATGAATGATTTTAATTTGCCTAATTCACATGCTATTTCTAACACATGGCAATACTATCCTCCACTGATAGCCAAAACAGTTATCTCTAATGCAATAATTAAAAGATATCAATATAAATATATTTTCCAAAAGTGTAACAACACCCATTTTCATAATCCCACAACCATTTCCTTCCCATCTCCTTCTAACCAAACCATTTACCAAAATCAATCCAACTCCAACTCCCAAAACAATATCATTTAGGGTTTTCCTACAAATTTTCTCTTTCAGAAAATCAAATGCAAGTTTGTTTACCAAAAATAGATTTAATAACAAAATCATAACCAAACAACCCCCACTTTGTACAAACCCTCAACCTACAATAACATTTCGAGATCAACCAAATGACTACCAAATATAAATAACAAGATACGTCACAAATATGCTACCGAACTCATATTGAGTTTAGGAAATAGACCCTACCTCTTGAAACGAAGAGGAGACAAGAGAGAGAGAAAATGGAGAAACCTCAAGGACGCCGAAAGCCAACTTTGCTCCGATCAAAAGAAAGCTCTCAATGTGCTCTACCTTTTTTGTTAAAGAGACTAGGGTGAATAAATCAACGGATCTAGGTGTATTTGTAGAGAGAATGTGAGTTTTAGAGAGAGAAGCTCTAGATCTAGGGTTTTTAGAATGTTTAGAGAGAGTGAGAGAGAGAAAAATGAAAAAGTGACTAAAAAAGGTGACTCTACGATCTGATATACGCGTAGACTGCTCGAGCGCAAAAAGTGTCACTTGAGCGTCCACACACAAAAAGTGTGATCGCTCGAGTGTAGAATACAAACTCTCAGAAATTTTGCAGATAGAAGACCACCGCTCGAGCACAAAAAGCAACGCTTGAGTGAACACCGCTCGAGCGCAAGAAAGACCGCTCAAGCGAAGAATGCTGACTCTCTGTATCTCTGCAAACCTGCAAAAGTACTGGAAGTTCACAAATACCGCTCGAGCGCAGAAAGTGCTGCTCGAGCGAAAAGGTAAACTTTTAGGCAATAACGGTTTTGAAAAACAAGCTACCAACCTGCTCTAAATGCAACCAAGACGCTTCAATAACCAAACTCAATGAGGAATAAGGAGAAACTAGACTTGAACAACCATATAAGGCAATGCAACTTGGATCCAAAACATCAACGGGTCAGGTCTAAACCAGAATCGCTATAACCTCCCCCCTTAAGGAATTTTGTCCCCAAAATTTAAGGTAAGGTCCAAACAGGGCAACTCAATCCCAACCGGAAGCATAACCACCAACTCCAAGCTGGACCCAAACTTGGAATAAATTCTCGAATCTTGGTTCAACACCTCGGGGCCCCAAAGACACCCGAACACCCAAAATACTAATAACAACTCATGGTTGCCCCTTCGACCCATATAACTCGTTGTGGTCTATGAGACAGGAACAACCACCACCTCAACATTAACCACTCGAGCTCAAAGATGTCAACCATGCCTGAACCACCCACAACACCGAGAAAAGAAAACTCCTTGCATACAAAGCTCCCAATCAACTTTCTCGTAACTCGAAACATAAATAAAACACGATTAATCAACAACATTATGGCACATCAATGCCAGACAATTCTAAGTCCTTGCAAAAAAAGAGACATACAACATGTAACTAGCAACTCAGGCTAGATCAGAACGCAACTTCTCAACACAAGATATAAGATACTCCGTTTAGATTAAAGAAAATGCTTTATTATTATTATTATTATTATTATTATTATTATTATTATTATTATTATTATTCATTTGCCTCAAAACACTTTGGGTGTGTTTGGTTTGGTTTTGGGAGATAAATTATCAAAAAAAAAATCTTAGGGAAAGAGTTTAGAATTTTTTTTGGTTTGTTTGGTTGTATATTTTGGAAATAGTTTTGGAGTGCGGGAGTTTGGGATGATTTGATATTTTGTTATAGTTGAGTAGATGTGTGTGAGAGAAAAAGTGATTGAGAAGGAGATAGGAGAGAAAAAAAGTGATTGATTGATGTGTACGAGATAGAAAGTGATTTTGGAAATTTGTTTCCAAAATCACTAAACCAAACAAAATTTTAGAAAATTTTCTCCAAAATTTGTTTCCCAACAACAAACCAAACAAGGCCTTTGTTTTCCCCAAAAGGTGTTCAAACCTACACTATCACAATTCAAATACATTTTCAACTGTCCACAACAAAACTTAGAGATTTCCAAACTGTTTTTCTAAAAGCTAAAGGTGTTATTTATAAAACCATTTTTATTTTGTTTTTGATTTGTTGGATTCAACTTTTTGTTAAACCGCAAACTTATGTTTCAACCAAAAACCGTTTTAGTTCAAGAAAAGTACCCAAGGCCACAATACCAAAAGGAGAGTTTTGTTTTCCTCAAAATCATTCATCAACATTCCTTCGGTGAATCACAACATAGTCACTCAACAAAGCCCATCACACTCACGGTGATGCCACAATACCAAAATAAAATTTCCACGATGAGAATCCCTAGATTTTTTTTTTTTGAAATGCCAACAACGCAATAACACAGGAGAAGAAATTTCACACCCACCAATCACATTCCTTCGGTGAATCACAACACAGTCACTCAACAAAGCCCATCACACTCACGGTGATGCCACAATACCAAAATAAAATTTCCACGATGAGAATCCCTAGATTTTTTTTTTTTGAAATGCCAACAACGTAATAACACAGGAGAAGAAATTTCACACCCACCAATCACATAATGGCACAAAAGCGCTTATAAGACCAAAGTTCCCAAACTGGTTGGCACAACTCAAAACAACCTTCCAACTGTCCATACGGGACTTACATGCCATACCCAGACACCGTTCAATTACACAACCCTAACTCCAACCATTTCCGAGGTGACTATATGTCAACCAACCCAAATACTAATCAATCAACTATCCAACACCACTATCCCGCACCAGCCTCCAAACACTGACATACCACTTAACTCCACATAACCCAACATCAACACCAACACCTTGCCCAACCTCACTAACTCCAAAATGGAGTTCCATGGACAACCTCCCATGCTTGTTGAATCACTCTAGATTCTTCAAGGTTAACCCATGGTACTCTGATTCTCCATTCACCCATTACACGTATGCCTATGTGGCATACACATCCTCACTTCGCATTTGAGTCCGAATTGGACTTCTCAAGTTAAACACAATACACCCTTTCAAGTCAACGCACACACCAGTACCTTACACCACGCACACAAGGACCGAATAGGTCAAAACAACTCTGACAGAGTGCACCAATCACTTCACACTATCTTGCTACTTCACTCGGAGTTCCACTACCCAAACTAAACAACAAACACTCACACCAAAGTGACCCAGTACTATTGAATATTAAACTGCTCAATCCAATCATTAATCACACTATTGCCTTGCCAAGGCACCCTCCTGGGACCGCCTTGTGACCGATCTCCTTTTACACATCATCTAACAACAATACACAAACCATATACTGTCACACACCATACTAGAAAAACCTCATCACTTACTGCACAACATCTCACCCTTAACCCTAAATAAATTATCTCCGCATTGAATCCCTCATTCTGCCAATGTACTCACAACCTCGACCAAGTTCACAACAACGAGATTCACATACTTATTCTCTTACACCAAGTCAACTCACAAAAGCCTACTACTCTACAATGCCACAGTTACCACATAACAACCCAAACCGAACAACAAGCAAACATAACACCTCCATCCCTCAGTGACCAATAAGATCAACTCTTTAATCGACATTCTATTCGTCACTCATTACACGAGTACAACCCAAATACTAAGTCTCCCAGCCAATCCACCAGCTGTTGATACTTACTGAACAATTACCCTGAACCAAACCCCAGCACATACATGCGACATCTACAAGGCTTTCAAAGTCATACCATCCTAATTCCACAGAGAACAAAAGAAGTTTTCAACCTCCTCCACCCAAGTCATAGAACACTACATTCCCAACTACTCTCTCAACCAACCTAGAACACTATGTGAGCTAAAACATGGCCCATCTCCGAAAACAATCACCTCTTCACCGTGCTCCAAGCCTTGACCAATAAATACTAAACCACTATGACCCTACACATAGGTCACGCACCAACCATGGGTTACATACCCGACCAACCGTTCTGAAAACATCTCTTAACTTAACCAGAATTGAGGTACACATCTCTCGTACCCAAATATAATAAATAAATGCTAGACCTTAGGAAACGTCCGCAGTACCACTGCATGAAATACAACACAAGGTGTTCAGAACACACCACTCACCAAACACTAACAACCAATACTACGATAAGGGGACTAACATCCCTTCACAAGAAACAACCAACTAGATAATACCAAGAAACGCTAACATTATCTACCATTAAGGTACAAGTCTACACCCAACAAAACTATATGCTATTCTCAAAACACGAGTAATCCTAAGTCTCTCTATACCCAAAGTAAAGGAATACTCCACCTTTGTATACATCCCTACACTACACCGTACTAGTTCACTAGGTCAACCCTAGACCAACCCACCGTGACAACTCGTTGCCAAAACACTAATTGAAAAACCAATCACACTATCCATGATCTCCTAACACACCTCGTGCCTTACCGGATTACCCACAACAACGACAACTCTACCTGGTATTCAACCAATTGCCCCACCAAACTACAGGAAACAACCATTCCTATTCCAACCAATCACACATCATCTACAAAGAACAACTCATGGCCTAAAGAAACAACTAACTTCACCAATCCCGAGGGAAGTCAAACCACAACACTACATCCTAACCAATCACACCTCACAACACGGGTTTCTAGGTTATCAACACCAAAGTCGGAACCATACACCACCACTACCAACACATACAAGTTCAAACCTAACTCTTCGTGTTTCGAAAATTCTGACACCATCTACATCCCTTACACCTGACCGACCGAGGTCATGACTAACTCCAAAATCGTACTAGTCCAAAGATTACCAACAAATGCTAAACATACACGATACCACCCAAGTGAGCATCAGAATTCAACCCTCACATGTTGTCACAAAGGACTTGAAAACACTACCGTCTCTCAAAGACGTACCAACCATCACCAAGGTGACCAATGCCAACTCACAACCAAGATTAATACATAACCGATATAGCACACACCGAGGTACCCACTTTGAGTTCACTACTTCTTCCATACGTCTCTATAAAAGAGAGAATACCCATAACCTAGGATATGTAACACAGGTACCCTTCCCTAAAATACTAACACAATCACATAACGATTATTTGAACAACCACATTGAGACTCCACTCAAATCACGCATCACCTACCACATAACACATAACACATAATCATGCTAAGTCTACAAAGATAGTTATCCGTTCTAGCACTCGCTTAGATTTCCCATTAGAAACAACGTTGATCAAGCACGTTTCCAATAGGACCTCCAAGTTAGTCAACTAAACACCAAATAATATCTATGAGTCTCAACACCATACCCACATAAAATGCAACACATAAACATTTTATCACCAAGCACACGACATACAAATGTCCTCATCAAGCATGATAAACCCACTATGGCTAACCACTTCCCACGAGCCTAAGGTTTTCAAGCTCAGTTAGCTCTGATACCAAGTTGTCATGCCTCATATTTACACGGTCCGACTCACGTGAATAAACCACTCAATGATGAACAATAGATAGCAACTCTCATGCAGATGAATATAATATAGTTACACAATACATGTGTTTATACAATATCTAAGTCGAATGGATGTTCTGTAACTTAAAACATACACAGATGTTACAAATTAAATTGAATTACAAGAATGGCACGCTACCAGTAAATAACATAAACGGCCCATGGCCTATAAATAACTGAACTACCTTACACGGTTCTGAATACAACTTCACGTCACAATCCACGTCCACATATGTACACTTGAAAAATATTTCAGCCACGTAGGGTGAGCATAAAGCCCAGTAGAGAATATTTCAAATACTAAACATACTCCGCCAGTATAAATGATCATGATGCAATACATACATATAATATGCCCAAATGCATTTTCAAACTATTTGATTTCTCAACGAAATCCTTTTTTTTCAATTACCAAAACCGTACGTTTAATCAAAATATTTTTCAAGTTTAAATCATCAGTTTGACATAAAATTTATTTCCAAAAATCAATCTCGGTACCTCAATACCAACCAACAAATACATTGTTAAATCAAATGCAAATACATCGCTAGACAACAACAAAAACATTGTTAAAACAATTTTCCAAACATCCTGTTACAAACCAACATAATAGTAAATAAAATGGGTAAATCTCCAAAACAAATACAACATTTCACGAAATTTTCGTCTGCGAGAAACAGCAAACCGGCACCCATGTAAACGTAGGCTATACAAGCGCTACTATTGCCATTTTACGGATATTTCATCCGCGGGATTGATACCCCGCTAAAGAATGAATGTTGGAAATTCTTCGATGACATGTTCCTTTGAGTGCACGATTTCTTAGCTGTGCCTCTTTGGTACCGAGCTCTTTGATGGCCTTTGTTTATCCGTTCACACTAAACTAAAAGGTAGTGAGTGGAGTCAAGCACAAAGCGATCCTCCGCAGCCGAAAGAAGCCTTGTTCGGTCTCTTGTTAAAGTGGTGACTCACCTATGTATACGTGGGATTGGCACGTATGTATATGCGTGATTTTTAGGACTTTCACCATGTACACTTAGGCCAACTTATTTCAACGAGACAATACTTATTTCCCAGATTCACCATTTTATTTATCCTTTTCAATAGTACAATACATGTAGCTCCAAATATTATTTTTCTAAAACAATGCAAATGTTTAAAAACATAATATGAGAATTTCCAATACCTCTTTCCAAAACATACAGTTTCTATTTCCAAAGTCCATTACATTCTCCATGATACAAATGATTTCAATTTGCCTAATTCACATGCAATTTCTAACACACAGCAATACTATTCTCTACCGATAGGCAAAACAGTTATCTCTAATGCAATAATTAAAAGATATCAATATAGATATATTTTTCAAAAGTGTAGCAACACCCATTTTCAAAATCCCACAACCATTTCCTTTCCATCTCTTTCCAACCAAACCATTTACCAAAATCAATCCAACTCCAACTCCCAAAACAATATCATTTATGGTTTTTCTACAAATTAGATTTTTTCCTCTTTTAGAAAATCAAATGCAAGTTTGTTTACCAAAAATAGATTTAATAACAAAATCATAACCAAACAACCCCAATTTGTACAAACCCTCAACCCACAATAACATTGCAAGATCAACCAAATGCCTAATAAATATAAATAACAAGATACGTCACAAATATGCTACCGAACTCATATTGAGTTTAGGAAACAGACCCTACCTGTAATAACCTCGACCCATGATTAACGTTAATCCATGCTTAAGTATGCCTAACAAGTAATTAAGAAAAAATTCTGAGTTAATTACATGTGCATCGCATTATTTGTGTTTATATCTGTTTAACGTAAGAAGATTTGTTCATTTTTCATTTCGGTTTGTGAATTGAAGGCCTTATCGGCATTCGATTCAAAAATTGGCTTGATTTTTGAGTTAATTAGAATTTTTAGAATTTTAGGGTAGGTTTAATTGAAATTCGATTCAGAACGATTAAATTAGATTAATTTAATGCCTACTTGATTAACTTTAATTAATTACCACCAAGTGAGCCTATATAAGACTCCCTACATGCTCCACTCATCTCTTTCTTTCATTTTCAACACATTTTTGAGTTTACTCACACACACAAATGTGAGAGAGAGTGAGAGGGAGGTAGACTTGAAATCAACCAAAGTGGGACTTGCTTGAGAATTGAAGAGAACTAGGGAGGATTAGCTTGATTACTCAAGAATTGGTCTATTTGAAGCTCAATTTAGAAGTTTAGGTGAGAATTCAAGCTTTTGATAATATAATTAAGTTAGCCAACTCATGAATTTAAAAGAAATCCTATAGGAAGGCAAGAATTAAGCTTAGATAGTTGATTTGGGAGTATATCATGCATGCATGCATAATTCTAATAATTTGATAAGATCATTTTCAAGAATCTCCACATGCATGTCTATACTTGGGTTTTGTTCAAGGAACTCAACATGTCTTTGACCCAAACATCTCATTTGCTCATGATTTGGAAACTTGAAGCTCAAATCACTTCATGCATGTCATATTCATGTCATGTTTTCACAATTCAAGTTTGAATTTTGCTCAATCGTCAAGCTTATCGACCTTGATTTCTTGAAATGACCTTTAATTCTCAAAGTTTTCCAAGTTTAGACAAGTTTCCTCAAGTTTTTGGTCCAAATGATGAGTTTTCAAGTGTTGAAATCAAGATTTGCAGCTTGAAAGTAATTCTGGAAATTTCAGAATTATGCTCCAACGCTCGATCGTAGGAATCCACGCTCGAGCGACCACTCTGAGAGTGTGTACTTCCGCTTGAGCAACCAGAAGTCTACTCGAGCGTGAAATGCAAGCTTCCAGAAGTTCTTATGTTTTGCCGCACGCTCGAGCAACAAAAGTTGCGCTCGAGCGAGGGCATGTCTCTCATGCTTGAGCGAGCGTTGAGCGAAAAAAATCAAGCAACCAGCATTTTTGCAAAAGTTTACAGATCGCTTTAGCGACAGATCTTGCGCTCGAGTGACCACTCACATTTTACATGTCCGCTCGAGCGTAGAAAGTCACGCTTTTACGAGGACCATATTTTCAGCACTTTTTGTTAAGTGTTTTCAAGTGCATTTTTGCATCCTCTTTCCATCCTAGGCATTCCTAGGCCATGATTAAGACACCATGATGAGGATAAAGAAGTAGAAACATGCCAAAACAAAAAAGAACTAAGTTAATGATTCCGGGTGTGTAATTCAGTATGTATTCGTTCTGTGTTTGTGTAAGTCACATGCCACAAGATATCTGAATTGCCTACTCTGACCGTTACTTGGAGCCATCTATTATCTGTGAGTAATAATTTAGTAAAGCTATGTTCAAGTTAAATTATTTTCTGTATATGGAATAAGATTTGTTCTATGAAATGCCATGTTTTATACTATGAATGAATGTCCAACTCTAACAAATGTTTGTGGTATTATGATATGATCCAAGTATGGTATCTATTCCCGGGCCGGAGGTTCCTTATGGAACTGACAAGTTATCTGTACCCGGCTAGAGGTTCCCTTATGGAACTGACAAGTTATCCATTTCCAGTCTGGAGGTTCCTTTATAGAACTGGCAAGTTATCCGTACCCGGCCGGAGGTTCCTCTATGGAACTGACAAGTATAATCTATGATGCTTTATATATGATCTGTTAGTGCTACCGGATAAGCCATGTATTGTGACGCCTCAAAATTTTAGGACATCATAATAAGGTTTGAAACTTAAAATCAATTTTCTTAATTAAGAATCCTCATCAATGTTGCCACCAAATTTACCATCATCCATTAATTACAACACCAACACTAAAAGTTCTTCAATTACAACTCCAGTAGAGAAAAACTAGAAAACTCAGAAAGATGGTTCATGGAACTTTGGTACGCTTCAAGCTAATCAGGGCTGAATGTTGCCTTTCAACACATCGGTGTTTCCTTCGGTTTCTTCGGTACCTGGCATGAAACGCCAGGGCAACGAGGATGCCAATGAGCGACGAGCTCAATAAGATACTACAACCCGAAATACCCACCCCGATAATAATACCCACAATGAATAATATGTAGTAACAGAATGACAGGTAGCATTTAATAAGCATAATAGGAATACCATCAGTTGAAATAATAACAATAGATAATAAATAAATAAAATGACAAACGGAGGCAGTATTTCATCATAAGAAAAATGCCCACTCATTAGAATCCGAACATAAAACCTGGTATAAAACGCCAGGGTAACAAAAATATATGCCATGAGTTTTGCAACACAGTAAGAAAACATAACCAACCTACCATTCTTTTTAAGAGAAAATTAATGAGCTTCTAAACATGAGATAACAATATAATTGTAAACATAAATTACAATAGTTAGATTTTAATAAATTAGGTGACACTCGAAATCTCACCAAAGAGATTTAACTTACCAACTACTAAGCATGGCAACGGTTAATTTGAAACCCTCCCTTGGTCAAATATTTAAATGTTACCTACAGTAACTACCAATGATGCCCACGCACTAGGGTTACATACCCGAGTCGTGACATCACGGTCTGCCCCAAGGAAACAGTCTGCCAGGGGTACGTAACCTCCCTGTGTGCCACCTGCACGTCCACCCTTATTCCAAAACCGAATACCGAAAAGGGTTCAAATAAGTCCTGTGCCATCTTAGAGTTTCGCAACACAATTTACGTGAGAATTCTCAAAACCAGGGCTCACCCTAAACAACCGGTATTGACCGTCAACCCTTAATTTCATACACTCTTTAAAACCAAGACTCACCCTGAACAACTGGTATTAACCGTCAATTGTTAACTTTGTGTAAGCCGCTAACCATTTCAGTTAATTTTGATATTAATCACAAATAAATTTCAAATTTTTAATTACAAATAATGTTATACCAACTCATTAAAATCCGAACATAAAATATTACACATGTCACACAATAATAAACAATTGTACAAAATTTAAATAAACAATTTATTTAAACCATGGTATGAAATAATAATTTAGATACCCAAAGAATAGAAATAATTTATAATTACACACATGCATGGACTTTTAATCTACAAGATTAGACTAGCACAATATTAAATAAACTACAATACACCCATGTATGGATTACTAATTTACAATATTTGATGAATTAGACCAACACAATAACTGATTTTTATCGAAATAAATAATTGAAGTGATGATCTTAAATCTGTCCAGAAATTTTCAGAATGTATATCTTGCAAATACAATTATAAATAAATTACTTATACAACTCTAAAATTCATATAAATCTACAGAATACTCAATAAACATGTTATTGTCATTTTTCAGAAAACATTTTCCAAAAATAAGTTATAAATAATTCTTAAAAATTCCAAGAGTGTTTATGACACAGATTTATCACATTTTATTAAATTAATTCCATACTTAAATTTATAAATCAATTCCATGATCTAAAAATTTATTATGAAACTAGACTTCTCAAATTTCATTTTTTGCTTAGAAATTATCAGATTTGGTTTAATATAAAATTTTTAATGATTTTTCAAACACATAATAAAATCTGTCTATGGCTCCAGATTTGGTTAAAAATCTGTATAAATTCGTACAAAACTCAATAATTGTTGAAAAGTTTTTTGGATGAACTAGACGTCATTATCAACAAATTTGTAGAATAAATCATCTTCAAATTTTGAATATAAAATTGTCTAAAAATTCGTACAACTTCCTGGCAGATTTAAGGGACCAAAAACATCTTCAATAATCTTTACTTGTTCTTCTTATACCCAACATGAAATTAATTCTTCAAATCTCCTAAAATTCCATTGATGCATGTAAAGATGAAACCCAAATTCATGAGGAAAACACAAATCAAGCTTAAAATATTTAATTTCTAATTTATTTTCCATGATCATCCACATGCATGCAAGGATGGGTTTTAATTTGTGAAGAATAAAAATAAATCAAACTCTTACTACTTAATTTCTAAATATATATCCATGATCTTAAAGTGTAACTCAAGATTTCTTGGTCTTTTTGTTAATTCTTATTAATTACATGATTTTGAGTCCAAGTTTAACAAATTTAAGAAATCATCACTCATAATCTACAACCTAACTTGATTTACATGCAAAATCTAATTTCTATCCATTTATATAATTGATCTACAAATCTTCATTTAAACCTCTCAAAATTCGTCTTGAATTAATTTATATCTAGATTATTTAAACAATAGAAGGAAGAGGGTGAGATTTCTTACCTTAGAATGATTTTTCCACAATTATTGACTTAAATTTTTTTTTTTGCCTCAAGGAGCCCTCTTCTTCCTCACTTTACTTCACTTAGTTGCCTTGAGTTCACATCTCCAAAGCTTCTCCAGCAAAACCATGACTTCAGCCCCTTTTTCCTTTTCTCTCTCTCGGTTTTGCATGCAAAAACAATGAAGTTCTCTCTCTCCTTCTCTTTTCTAAATGTTGAGCTTCAAATAATACCTTAACTCACACACACATACTTCACTTCTTGGCCTCACATGGCACACGTGCACTCTTCTTAGGCTTCCAACACAACACTCTCACATGCACACACAAACAGATTTCTTTGTACACACACTTGGGTTTCTCAGCACACCCACAAAATTCTAGTTTGTTCCAATTTTAATTTATGTCTAGGATTTATTTAATTAAACATCGTTGAACCTTAATAAATTTTGATTAGCGTAAAATTAGTTAATTATAACTAACCTCAAACCCCATATATTTAATTAGTCTAACTTGACTTCCACTAAGGCCCAATTAATTATATTTAATTCCATCAATTCGAATCAGATTTTTAGTCGGACTCCCAAAAGGCTCCAAATATTAAATTAAACTTATTTCCAACCTCAATTTTGGTTTCTTAACTCATTTAGGTCTTCAATTTCTGATCAGACTCCAAGTTTCCGTCAATTAAATTACATATTCAAATTAGACACCCCATAACTAAATTTAATTCACAATAATCACAATCCTCAATCCTCATAATTTAATTAGCTCCAATTCGGACCTAATTAATCAAACCTTAGTTTTATTAAACTGAATCGAATATTTAAGTACACTTTCATAAGGTCCAATACTTGAAATTAAACTGATTTAACTTATCAATTTCACCTCCTTAGGCTATTTGGACGTTCAATTTCTAATTCTAAAATAAATCCTTAATAATTTATAAATAACAAATATTAAACACCCACAAAATTGTTATTGTTATTATTTATTTATTTATTTATTTTCTTCTAAGAATAATAAAATGTGGGTTTTCACATGTATGATCAAGCATAAATTTTGAATTTTGTATATGATTTTAAATTTTGAATTCTGTATATGATTTGAATAATAACAGAGTAAAGGGTTAAATGACTGATGTCCCATGACTAAGCTAGCACTAACAGATCAAGCACATGACCAGGCTCAAAGTTGAGGACTTGGTGTCTCAGTTTTTGTCAGCCAACCTTTGCACCTCCCGAGGAGTTTGCAAATTAAGTCAAGTCTAGTGGCTATGTTGTTATGAATGTATAAGACTTTGTTTCCTTTGCTCTATAAACAAGTTTCTCTGTATTTATGTACATGAAGTGATGTGTAAATACTGTATTTTTTGACGTCACTCATATGTTTATAAAAGTTTATGATTATCTATCTCATGTATGTCTTCATAGCTCGATGGACTATGTATATTTTATGTATTTGCTTCCACAGCCCCTAATTGTACATTATTATGTTAAGAGGCCTTTGGTAATCCAAGGATTACTGGCCGGTTATGACGCTAAACCTATAGGAGCGGGTTAGGTCATGACAGAGTGGTATCAGAGCACATGTTCTACCACACACACGAGTCCATACGAGCTTAGGATGTCCTAGTAAGAAGTAGGGGCGTTCCATTTGCATGTGTGAATGTGTGTTTTTGAAAGTGAAAGCATAAATCTGATTATGATCACATGATATGGAAATCTAAATAACATAAAAAGGACTATTTGCCTATGTTTATGATGTTCCATTTACCGATTGCAAATGAAAAATACAAGAAGTGATGGAACAGCTGAGTCATCTGAGGCACAAATGAGCCGTATGGAACAAATGCTTGCAGCTTTAACTGAGGCAATGACTCAACAACAACAAAGGCAACAACCCTTACCTCCTCCACCAGTCCAGGTTGAGTCGAATAACAATGATCTCATAAATATAACTCAAAAGTTCCTAAAAATGAAACCGCCGACCTTTTTGGGTGGCATTGAACCATTAAAAGTAGAAACGTGGTTACTTGAAATGGAGAAACTATTTGAAGTATTCCCTTGTTCTGAGATTCAGAAAGTCCTTCTGACCACTTACACTCTGAAAGATGAAGCCCGGAGGTGATGGTTACTAATCCCAAACAATAATGGGAATATGATGTGGGAACAATTTAATGCAATCTTCTATGATAAGTATTTGCCTTGATGTTTTCAAGATCGGAAAGTTTCTGAATTCCAAGAACTTAAACAAGGCAGGATGTCCGTCGCTGAGTATGAGGCCAAATTTACTGAGTTGGTTTGATTTGCTCCACATATGGTAGATACTGATTACAAGAAGGCACAAAAATTTGAAGGCGAACTGGATCTAGAAGTGTTTGACTGAGTAGGCAACTTGAAATTGCCTACCTATGTGGAAGTTTTAGACAAACCGATAATGGCGAAAGCCACAATAGCAGCAATGAAACAAGCCAAGGCACCAACAACAGAATGGAGAAGCAAAAGATCTGGGTCTAATTTTCTGAAGGGTCATTCCTTCTTCGCAAACAACAAGCAAAATACTGGATCTTCAAGCAGCTCAAGCCAAAGTAGTGGGTCTATGCCAATCTGTTCAGAATATGGAAGGAAACATAAAGGCATGTGTCATCGTGCATCGGGCGTGTGTTTTCGCTGTGGCAAAACCGGTCACATAATTAAGGACTGTCCAATGAGGTTTGACAATGCAAATCATGCAACTGCAAGTTCAGCCAGATTTACTCCTGTAACGAGGCTCAATGCAAGAACTAATGCCAGGAATAACACCGGGAATGAAACACTAAGGCAAGGGAGAGTGTTTGCTCTAGTACTTGGGGAAGTATAGAATACTCAGAATGCCTATGTATTTATTGATTCTGGTTCTACGCATTCATTTGTATCGCATGCTTTTTCTCGGAAGTTGGCTAGATCATTAGAACCTATGAATTGCATACTATCTATGTCTACACCATTAGGAAGTTCTACGATGTACACCCATGTATATCCTACATGTGATGTTTTGATTGGTGATATGACATTGTACATTGATTTGCTGCCTTTGAGCATTGACCATTTTGATTGTATATTGGGCATGGATTGGTTGTCGAAATACTGTGCCACTATTGATTGTGTGAATAAAACTGTCACGTTTAAACCACTTGGTATACCTGAGTTTGTTTTCACTCGGAATGGGGTAGTTCCTCCACCATACTTGATTTCATTCATAAAAGCCAGAAAGTTGTTGAGAAAAGGTTGTCGGGGTTACTTGTGCAGTGTAATGCCTATATCTTCGGATAGTACCAGTGTGGAAGCTATTCCTGTGGTTTGTGAATTTCCTAATGTGTTTCCTAATGACCTACCCGGAAACCTAATTGATAGGGAAATTGAGTTTACCATTGATATAATACCTGGAACACAACCTATTTCTAAAACTCCGTATTGGATGTCGACTTCTGAACTGAAAGAATTAAAAGTTCAACTCCAAGAACTCTTAGACAAGAAATTCATCCGTCCGAGTACCTCACCTTGGGAAGCCCCAGTGTTATTTGTTAAAAAGAAAGACGGATCTTTGAGACTATGTATTCATTACCATGAGTTGAATAAAATAACCGTAAAGAACAAATATCCATTACCCCGAATAGATGACATGTTTGACCAACTTCAGGGAGCCCAAGTGTTTTCTAAGATTGACCTTAGATCCGGGTATCACTAGTTAAAGGTCAAGGCAGAAGACATAGAGAAGACTGCATTCAGAACTAGATATGGGTACTATGAATTTTTGCTAATGCCATTTGGGGTAACTAATGCACTTGCAGCATTCATGGATTTAATAAATAGGGTGTTCAAACAATTTTTGGATGAATTTATTGTTGTCTTTATTGATGATATATTGATTTGCTCCAAAAGTAGGGAAGAACATGATAATCATTTGAGAATTGCCTTACAGATTCTAAGAGAAAAGAAATTGTATGCAAAATTGTCCAAATGTGAATTTTGGCTTGACCGTGTGGCCTTTTTGGGGCATGTAATCAACAAGGATGGTATCTCTGTTGACCCACAAAAAATTAAAGCCATTGTGAACTGGCCTAAACCGACAAATGTATCAAAAGTTAGAAGTTTTCTGGGACTTGCAGGCTATTATCGCAGATTTGTGAAAGACTTTTCAAAACTTGCTATGCTATTGACTCAGTTAACCCAGAAAAATGTATCATTTGATTGGAATGATCAAATGGAGTTTGCCTTTTAAGAGTTGAAGACCAGATTAGTAACTGCACCGATTTTGATTTTGCCTAATGGTATTGATAGGTGTCAGATTTACAGTGATGCATCCTATAAAGGCTTGGGTTGTGTATTAATGCAAAATGGAAAGGTAATTGCTTATACTTCTCGGCAACTCCGACCCTATGAAAAAAATTACTCAACTCATGATCTTAAACTGGCAGCTGTGGTTTTTACTTTAAAGATTTGGCGTCATTATTTGTTTGGTATGACTTGTTAAGTATACACAGACCATAAAAGTCTCAAATATTTCTTCACCCAAAAAGAATTGAACATGAGACAAAGGAGATGGTTAGAGTTAATCAAAGACTATGATTTATAGATTATGTATCATCCGGGGAAAGCCAATATGGTCGCAGATGCTTTGAGCCGAAAGTCCATTGTTAGTTTGTCATGTTTGCTCACTAGACAGAAAGAATTGCTATGCAATTTGGAAAAGAATGAGATTGAAGTTGTATTACGAGAACAATATGGGACCTTAGCTGCTATCTCTGCCCAACCTGCAATCATCGAAGAAATTAAAGAGAAACAACTGCAAGATGAGTTCCTGAAAAAGATTGTGAATGAAATTGACTCAAAACCAAGGCCTGGGTTTGTATTTGAAAACAATGTGTTGAAATTTCAGAGTCATCTTTGTGTGCCTTATTGTTCTGATTTAAGGAAACAAATCATGACAAAAGCTCACAACTCCAAATTTGCCATACATCCAGGAAACACCAAAATGTATCATGGTTTGAAACAGAATTTCTGGTGGCCTGGAATGAAAAAGAGCATTGCAGATTTTGTAGCCCGATGTTTGTATTGCCAACAAGTCAAGGTTGAACATCAACGACCCGCTGGTTTATTACAGTTGCTTCAAATACCAGAATGGAAATGGGAGCACATTACCATAGACTTCATCGTGGGATTGCCTTGCTCTTCTCGAGGTATGGATTCTATTTGGGTTATTATTAATCGTTTAACTAAATCTGCTCATTTTCTGCCTTTCAAATCTTTGTATAATGCAAATAAGTTGGTTAATTTATATGTCAATGAGATTGTGAAATTACATGGAGTTCCAGTATCCATAGTGTCTGACAGAGACCCCAAGTTTACTTCGAGATTCTGGCAGAGTTTGCAACAAGCTTTGGGGACTGAATTGAGATTAAGTAGTGCTCATCACCCACATACAAATGGCCAATCAGAATGGACCATTCAAACATTGGAGGACTTGTTACGGATGTGTGTGTTAGACTTTCAAGGCAATCGGGAGACTTATCTTCCTTTGGCCGAGTTTGTATACAATAACAGCTATCACTCAAGTATTAGTATGGCCCCATATGAAGCTTTATATGATAGGAAACGTCGTTCTCCGATCTGTTGGGCCGAGGTAGGTAATAGACCTTTATTGGGACCATAACTGGTACAAGAAACAACTGAAAATGTGAAATTGATTCGACAGAGACTGAAAACTACACAAAGCCGCCAGAAGAGCTATGCCAATATCCGAAGAAGAAACAGGGAATATGAAGTCGGGGACCACGTATTTATAAAAGTGACTCCAATGAAGGCCAGACACGGTTTGGCGTGAAAGGCAAATTGACACCTAGATATGTTGGACCCTATGAAATCCTTGAAAAGATGAATTCAGTAACGTATCGGGTAACTTTACCACCAGTCATGGAATATCTGCACAATGTATTTTATATCTCTATGCTTCGGGATTATTTGAGAGATCCATTACATGTGATTGAGCCGACTCATGTACTTCTAAAAGATGATTATACATTTCTTCGGGTTCAGCTTCATTTGGTACCTACGCAAGGTCTGTAAGGTCTCACGGAGATTTGATAGGTGATCTAAAGCTAGCTTGCTTTTAACGAGCATATCATCCACGTAGACCTCAACATTCCAGCCAATTTGGCCTTTGAACATGGCGTTGACCAATCGCTGGTAGGTGGCCCCCACGTTATTTAAGCCGAATGGCATCACGAGGTAGTGGTAAGTTCCCCTATCTGTAATGAAAGATATATGTTCTTGGTCGGCTGCGTGCATTAGAATCTAATTATAGCCTGAAAATGCGTCCATGAAACTAAGCATTTGGTGGCCCACTGTCACATCGACCAAAAGATCTATTCTGGTGTCACGACCCAAACCCGCCCCTATAGGTTTAGCGCCGTAACCGGCTAGTAATCCGTGATTACCAAAGGCCTGCTTAACAATAATGACAACAACCCTGTAATAGGGGGTTGGCGAAAGCCAATCAATAATACAAAATACCGTCCAATGAGCTGTGGAGACTTAAATGAACAAAACAAATTTCACAAACTTGGAATTATACAAACACTTAAGTCCATAACACATATGTGTTCATAACAAAACATAAGCTAGGGAATTAAATACCATTGCCAAAAACAGTTAACAAAACTCAATAAACATTCTTATCTCATAAACACAATGTCAAAAGGGTGAATTTGAATCACCCAATAAACCCTGACATGCAATGGTTCGGAACCTCACAGTGAGGCACAGTAGTTGGCTTGACAAAAATAGGGTTCGGGTCAACACCGCTAACTTTAATTTGGTGCCGATCACCTACATATATATAATAAACAATGAGCTAGAGCCCAGTGAATAATGAATATTTAAAGGGGTTAAGAATAAATGTCCTTTCAGTATCTAAAATAGTCAATTGCATCAGTAAATCATTTAATTGATCAATATCTCATATTCCATATCATATCTATCACATAGGAATCATAGCAGTCATACGTGGTACATTCAATAGCTAAACAGTATAGTAGGTCTTAAAAGACCGAATAGTCAATTGATGGCCATCAACAGTAAACAGTAGTTCCAAAAATTGGAACTGACAGAGATCTTTGTAACAGTAGCAGCAACAGTAACAGTAGCAGTAGCAGTAACAGTCAGTTGCTATGGATACCACGAGTACAGTTCATAAAATAGGACAAACATTCATTCAGTAAACAATATCATTTCAGAAAACAGTACAGTCAATCGTTCAGAAAATAATTATAATTGAACGTAGCTTTACAACATTGTTACTCACAGTGGGCTTCCCGATACACGTACTATTGGTTCGGCGTCCGACCTAGACAAATAAATTCAAGCACAACGATACAATCACATTCAATCCTTGGCCAATACCATTGATTCGATTGTTTACTTATGCAATTACCATTCGTTTTTATTCGTTCAGTTCTAATATTTCATTTATTCAGTCTAATGCACTTGTGAGAGGCAAATGATTATGAAAACATTTTAAAACCATGCAATCGGAGGCTCGGGAGGTGAAAAAGAGAAACAAAAAACAAGCCGGGTCTTACCAAAAAGGGCCGCACGTGTGGGGCTGTTGCAGAAACTGCCCAAAAAATTGCTCTGTTTGAGTAGTGTGTTTCCTTGCCAAAACAAGTTTATTTTCATGCAATTCATCCCCAATAACTCATATAAACATGCTAAACTTGGGCCTTGATCATGACACAAAACTCAACACTTTATTTTACATTGTCAAATGTTCATCACAACTTAGAATGAAACTCAAATTTCCATGTAAGAGTTTAAGGTTTGAATTATCATGCTATTTTATACAATTATCCATCTTGAGCTTCAATCTTCAAATCCCATAAAAATAATTCCCCCCAATTTTGAAAACTCGTACAAGAAAATACATAGATGATTATGAAATTCAAGAATTATGCCATGCATGGTAAGGTTTACAAATTAATGCATCTAATTTCTTAGTTCTATGCTCATAGGTTCTCACCTCTAATTTTACTTCAAGACTTGTCATATATAATCATAAACCTTGCCATATTAAGCTTCAATTTTCTCAATTCCCATGGAGTTTTCTCTTCATTTTGAAGGTTTAAGCAAGTACATGAATGTATGATCAAGAATAATTAAAAATCTTGCCATGCATGTATCAATTTCCATCTATATCAATAAATCTTAAATAAGCTTATGAGTTCTTTAAGCATTCTTGAATTTCCTAAGTTATGAGTACATCACTTCAATTCCAAAAGATTAAAGAGAGTAGTTCTTACCTAGAGTTAAAGAATTGAGTTGAATTCCTATTTTTCCTTCAAGTTTCTTCTCTCTTGGTATTCTTTTCTTCTTCCTCTTAGTATTCTAACAGAGCTCACAATCACTCTCTTAAAGCTCCCTCTCTCTCCACGCATGTGTGTTGGATATGACTCAACAAAACCCACTGTTTCCTTATATCAAGTGAATGGGTTAATAAATGAGTAGAATAACTAATATAATAATAATTAAATTTTCTACCTTAAATTGTAGTTAACTAACTCAAATAAATTAAATTAACCTCTAATATTTATGACTTAAATCAAGTTAGTTTCAATTTGCCTAATGTAAATTAGGCTCTAATTTCATATCCAATTATTTAATTCTAACTTGTTAAAATTAACGAATCAGACAGGTTTAATTTTCATTCTAACCTATCTGTTCAAACAATACAAGTCAATAAATCTCATAACAATCAATAACACTTAATCACATAATTAACACATAGGAATATAATTAATAGTTCCAATTAAGGCTCAATTCAATCACAGACAATTTCAGTAAACTGAATCAATTTTCAATTAAATTTCCCAAATGGCTCTAAAAATTCTCGTAAGCCCATCCATGTACTCAATTTCAATTTGTGCACCCAATAAGATTGTCGATTTCAGTTCAAAGTTGTAACCTTAACAGGTAATTTTCCAATTTGGACAGATATGCACAAATTAAATTACTTGGCACTTAGTTCAATTAGAATGAACACATAATTAATTAATTAAAATCACGATTAGCAAGTCTGGGTCATCATACCTGCGTAACGGGTAGCTATCCTTGGGACAAGCGTAGTTGAAGTCGGAGTAATCCACGCAGAGTCTCCATTTGCCATTGTTCTTGCGAACCAAAACCACATTGGATAACCACTTCGGGTAGTCCACATTTTTAATAAACTTGGCCTTCGACAATTTATCCACTTCTTCAACGATGAGATTGTTGCGCTTTGGATGAAAAATGTGCTGCTTTTGGTGGATCGGTCAGAATTGGGACTCGATGCTGAAGCGATGGGTGATAGTAGAGGGGTCGATGCCTGGCATGTCTGCATGGGTCCAAACGAAGACATCCTGGTGTTTAGTGAGGAGAGCTATAAGGTTAACTTTAGCCTGAATGCTTAGTTGGCTACCAATTTTAGCGGTCTTTGTTAGGTCTGAGGGGGAAATGGGTACTTCCACTAACTCCTCCACTGGTTCCCCTCGAATCAGCTCCTCTTTGTCTCTAGCGTCAAGGCCCTCAATGATCATAGCCTCCCTCATCTTGACCTCTTTTAATGAGGCTATGTAACATTCTCTAGCTACCATCTGCTCGCCTCTCACAGTGCCGACCCCTTGGTCAGTTGGAAACTTCATGGCCAAATGATATGTAGACATTACAGCTTTGAGGGCGTTGAGAGCTGTGCGTCCAAGTATAATATTGTAAGTAGAAGGACAGTCAATGACGAGGAAGGTGAAGAGTTTGGTGGACTGTCGTGGATACTCTCCAATGGTGATTAGAAGTTCAATGGAGCCTATGAAGGTCACCGATCTCCAGTGAAGCTGACCAAAGGGGTTTGTAGGGGGGATAATTTTTCTTCCCCAACCTTGAGCTATCTAAAGACATTAAGGAAGATAATATCTAATGAACTGCCATTATCGGCAAGCACAAGCTTGACTTTGCAGTTTGATAGGAGAGCAAAAATGACCAGAGGGTTGTCATAAGGGTATCGGATTCGTATGCAATCCGCATCTGTGAAGGTGATTGGCTCCAATCACTGTTTGGGTTGCTTGTGGGGCCGGTCGACCGTCGCCACTTCTTTATCCAAACCTTACCTGATCTTTCTGAGCTTGGCTCGCTGTGCCAACTAAGATGGTTCGCCACCCGCAATGACCCTGATTTCTCCCATTGGGGGTGCGGACCCTTCTTGGGCTCAGGGTTGTTGTTAGGCTCTGTCATCATTCCACCTAGGCTCTTCGGTTTGCCTAGGGGGAGTGTGTCTATCGTTCTGCCTTGAGGAGTCAACCATAGCTCTTTAGGGGGGACGGGGTTGTGGTGAATCGGTTTAGGCGCCTCACCGAATTAGTTCCTCAACCTGGTCCTTAAGATTGACACACTCTTCAGTGTTATGGTTGTGGGCACGATGGAAACGACAGTATTTGGATTGGTCCCATCAAACGAAAGGGGATCTTGATGGTTGGGGCCATTTTAGGTTATAGTCACGTTGAATTTGGTTTAAGACTTGCTCCATGGATGAGTTGAGAAGGGTGTATCGTTCAAAACAACCAGAAGGACGGGTAGATGCGGGTTAGTTAGAGCATAGAGGTCGGTCAGTATATTTAGAAGGTCGGTGAGTGTATTGTGAATGTCTGGGCTCGGGTTCTTTTCTCTTTTCTTTAGACTGTGGGGGCTTAGATGTAGAATCTTGGTGAGCTGCCAAAGAGGCTTCAACATTCATGTATTTTTGGGCTTTGGCGAGGAGGGTGGCCATGATGGTCAAAGGATTTTTGAAAAGGGAAAAGCGAAAATCATATGGGTGCAAACCGGCCATGAAGGCTGTTAAAATGACCTTGTCATCGTTTTCTTCAACCTGCAAGGCCTCTGTATTGAAGCGGGTGACAAAGCTGCGCAGCGATCCCCCTTCCGTCAAACGAATGTTTAGCAGTCGAGTCGCAAGGTGTCGTTGACGTTGAGCGCCAATGAAATAGCTTAAGAAAGATTCATTGAGCTAGTTAAAAGAAGTGACAGAATATGGTTGAAGTTGGCTAAACCTGAGTCAGTTCAACCACTTTAGCGTAACGGGGAAAGCACGGCACATGATCTCGTCAGGAAAAGAGTGGAGGAACGTGAGCATCTTATACGCTTCCACGTGGTTGATCGAATCGGTTATATCGTCGAAGGTGTCGATCAACGGCATTTTAAACTCAGGAGCTAGAAGTTTATCCCTAATAGAAGCTGTAAATGGGGAGTTGGTGGTGGAAGAAGGTTTGCTATGCATGTTTTGCATGACCCCCTGGAGCTGGAGCTTCATGGCTCGTAATTCTTTATGCCAAACGGGAACATTATCTCTTCTGGCATGAAGTGGAGGTTGAACACTACTAGCTTCTCCCTCATGGACAGCAGCGCAGTGCTGTGAAAGGTGATCATAGAAGAATGGAGGTTTCTTTTGGTGAAACTATGTGCCCGAAGGAGGGGCATGAAGACCTTCAAGATTTGACGGTTGAGCTTGTGGGGTGAAGGGCGGGAACGACCCTAGGGGCACATGTGGTTGGAAGGGATGATGATTGTGGGCTTGTTCCTGGTTTGGAGGAATTTCTTATGAAGGTAAAGGAAGAGGGACAAGTAAGTCACGCTGGACCAAAGCGTTAATCAGGGCTTGGTTTTGTTCGACTAGTCGGTTGATGTTATTAATGTGTTCTGCGAAATATGGAGGTAGGTTGTTTGGGTTAGAAGACTCAGCTTGAGGGTTACCAGTATTGTGTTGTGAAGCCATGGATCTCGTCGCAACCATCCATTCAGACGTAGAAGATGGGTGGTGGTTGAACTTCCTCTGGTGACAATGAACCCAATTGTCAACTAGAGCAGTTTCTACAGACGACACCAACTGATAATGCAATACGGTTAGTGATGTATGGGTCAGACTGATCCATGTGCTCCATGGGTATGTTGACCTTTGTCTTCCTGGTGCAAGCTATAGACACCCCATTTTTTACCACCCGCAAGACTTAGGCACTTGGTCTAGCGCACTCGATGATGAAAACTGCATTGTGTAAGTTCTCGACGAGAGAATCCAAAGTCGAGCCTTGAAATAATCCCAAAACCTTTCTACTTGTCTCATTCTTACCTCAGAGGTTCATTTTTTACCATTGTGCCACCTTATATTGGGTTTGAAATAGGGGAATGGGGCAGCACATTAGAGCCCGGTCGTGCCCCATTGGGAGCCGACCATGTCTATTTAGGCCTGGCCATGCCTCGATGGCGATACACACTATTCTGGGCGACAGCCCGCCAGCTGTCTTTTTTTGAAGATATTTTCGACTTGTTTTGCTCAAATTCTATAAAAACGAGGTTATACCTCTGTTTTAGGGGCAGAAAAATTTCAAAAGAACATATACACACAAGAGAGAGCTCCTTCTTCGTATACAAGTTATCTTTGAGCCAACCTATCTCTCTTGACCAATATCCATACACTGTACATCACCTTAGATCATAACCTTAAAACCTTGGTTGAGGCTTGAGCATCACAATTCAAGCTTGAAAGAGTGCTTAAACCAAGTGTGTTACAAACAAAAGCTTACTTCTTTGAGAGGTATAAGCTTACCACCTTCTCTTTTACTTCATGTTCTATCTCTTGCTATATACTTCTTGTGTTTTAGTGCTATTTCGAATCCATTACAAGTGTCTAAGCTTGGGTTTGGATAGCTACCAAAGGGTAAAGAGAGTTAACACTCTTTCTTACACCTTCACCTATAGCTCAAACCCTTATTTTACACCCTTTTCTTTGCTTTGCAAATTGATTTTCAGAGTTTAAAAGAGGCTAAAAATCATGCTTTGAGGGTTCAAAGGTGGAGGGGTTAGCCACCCCTCCTTGTTCTTGCTTACTAGCCTTATTTTCTTTGCTTGTTGTTTAACTTTTTGAGCCCTTTTCATGCACTTTGGGCCACTGTTTTTCACCTATTAGGAGCTGTTTTAGGGTTGTCCTAGGTTTTTTAATTGGTTCAAGCTTTGATTAGTTCATTTGTTGTCTCATAAGTTCTTATATATAGCTTGTTGTATGTTGTTCTTAGCTTTTCTTTAATTGATTTCCTTGTTAAGAACCTCATTTTAATAAGCAACTTACCATTCATTTCTTTCGTTTGAGAGTTGTTTCAACCGGTTGATGGTTATTCAAAACATGAGGTAGAGATCTATGCTTAATGGCTTAATCTCTACGGAGGTTCATCGTCGACGGAATGGTCTCTCTTTCATGTTGAGAATCACTTCCCGTTTGACATGCTTCTCATTTAGTGGACATAATCTTTAGTGGACGTAATCATCACCTTGGACAAAAAATTAAAGAATGGAAAAGACTAATGAATTTGGCTTAAAATGAACCAACCAACATAAAAAAACATGAGTTATATTGCTTGGGTTCGGCTGAACGTTATGCTGAGTCTATTGTATCAAGAGTCATCACACGTCAATTCATGGTGTTTTGACGACCCTTGAAGTGTCCTGACTTTCCCCTTTAAGCTCACTCCATGATAAAGGGGAGGGGTCGGTGTCGATTCATTGCACGAAATCATCAAGCAAGTAACTTGCTCATTGATGGTTTTGGAAACGACTCCATCCTTCTCTTGAGGCTTTCCATGATAGAGAAGTGTAAGAGGGACAAACAGAGCTCAAAAAATTATGTCTGCACTGTTTTCACCTCAGAGCACAAAAATAGAGCTTTGCAAAAAATTAGCGCTTGGCCGGGCCTATTTGGGCTCAGCCAACCTTCATTGGGGGCCGGCCGAGCCCTAATTTTTGGTAAACAAAGTGTTTTGCAGAAAACAAAAGGCAGTGGTTGAAGGTGAAAATGGGCAAATTCCAAGGAAGGCAGACAGAGTTGCTTCTGAAAATTGTCGCATGCATATCATCCTTATGCTTTTTAGTTCTATCAAATGTTGTAAATTAATGCTCTCATTGTCATTGTAATTAAATATAATTAGCATTATTATAATGATTATGAATGTTTATTGTTAAGTAACTCAGATAGTTAGTTTTATTGTGTACCCATATTGTAATAAATTAAGTAGCTAGCTTATTTCTTATTAGTCTTGTTGTAATAGCTTAGCTAATTAGTTGTTTATTCATTCATTTGGATTTGTAATAGTTAGTTTAATTCGGACACTTGGACATTCATTCGGACCCTCTTGCATAAGGGCAAAATATGTAATAAGCGTGTATGTCTTCCACCCCCCATTTCTTTCTCCCTTTTATTTCTCTACTTATGATGGTAGTGTAGAGTATCATGTTACTTAGCATTCTCATGTTTGCATACACTCCTCTCATACGCATTTGGGTTCGGCTTATCATCCTAACCAATGTCAATTTCGTTTTCATTGTTTGAATACGTGATTTATCACATGTCTTGGAATTGGATCATATACCATACTCATAGCCGAGCCTATAAAAATTGCATAAATGTATGCGTTGCATTAGTCACATTGTATTGTTTAGGAACATGCATATTTTCTAATTATTTTGCTTTGTTTGGCTTGCCTTGGAGTACTAGGTAAGCGTTTATTGCTTTAGCATCTTGCATCGCGTGTGATTGTTGTCATTTCGAGCATGCTTTCTATGAGGCTAAATGCTTAAGTGATATAACTCTTTGAATGCCTGTGGATGAAGGTTAATTGCGAAAAGTAGGATGCATTGATTAGTGTACATACAAACTCACCTTTTCCTAGTGACGAGTATCAAAAACAATTTTCAAACAAATACGAAATCAAAGTGTTCCAACTTTTGCAAATTAGTCTATACTTGTGTGCAACACATAGTAATGCTAGTGTAATAATCGGAACAAGAACATATAATATAAATAAGAATCACATCATGATTAGTAGAGGCCGATCTTTGATCGGGCAAGTGGGGTGCTCAATTCATGACATTCCCCTCTCGTATCTAAGTTCCCAAGCCGAGACGCTTTGGTGATGATGGATAAGTGGCCTTTAGCACAAGTCACGGGTTTTCTAAATTTTTCAAAAATATTTAGGTGGGGACTCTAATATCTGGCAATGCAGTCCATTTTTGGCATTTTTGATTCAAATCGATTTTCCAATAGAATTCTCAGATTTGGACTCTTTTTGTGTTTTCACTGTTTCACATTGCACTTGTGAAATTAGATCAGAACCACGGTAGTTCGAACTGTAGGGCTAGTCGTATCCGAAAGGAGCATGAAAAGCATGCTACAGTTTCTGGCGACTCTGCTGGGGACTTAGAGAACTTGACTTGAAATTCATGATGTGAAATTTTATCTACACTTATATGTTCTTCACATTGCATTTGCATGGTTACTTTAAGTCACTATTTTTTCCATCTGCTATTCCTGGACAGTTTGCCGGAGGCTTGCCCAAAAGGCTTGCCAAAAGGTTGAACAATCATGGGCTCTGCCTTGTTGGAAACACAACCCTTGGATCTGGATTACCGCTGTACCGCTTGATCCTCCTTTCACTTCTCGGTGTTAGGTGTGAGAGGTATATTAGGTAATCTTGCCGAGGTACCCTTTCCACCATTTGACCTAGTTGTATATAGTGAAGCTATAGTGACTATTCCAAATTAAGACAGGATGCCACCCATATGCAGGATGTTGTGAGACTCATTGATTGAAGTAATGCAGCCTAGACCATGTCAAAAATCTAGGACAGGGTAACCCTACCCCCCCTCATAGGGGTGTTTTGGTTCTTTTACTTAGTATGTGCTTTTACAGTGAGACTGTACATGATGGTTCATATCAGTATGAGTTTGAGAACAGAGTTCAGTAGGGATTGTGGTTCTTCAGTCATGTTTTATCTACTGTGAATTGGGCCGAAGTGTCGTCCGTTTTGATCGATGGTTTTTCTTTTCTTCTGCTAGGTAGTTTACCATCATAGTTTCAAAAAGACCTGATATTTCCCAAGTTGTGTGGACTCGCTTTGGGAGGCTTTGCAAAGCACAAGACCCAATATTCCCCAAGTTGCATGTGTTAGTCTCACTTCCGTCAGCTACTTAACGAAGAAGGAACAAACAGTCAGCAACATTGATACAAAGCATTTAGCAAACACCTACCCGTTCTCATTCAAGCAATTCACCAGCATCTAACTCATCTAGACCAGCAATGGCACAGAACACGGAAGAATTTTCTGCCATGATGACAACTTTCCAGAGAACCATAGATACCGTAAACCAAAGGATGGCCGCACAGGACGAAGTCATCGCTGATCTACGACATACATCTGGGGCATCTGCATCAACCGTGCATCCGATCCCGACTGTTCAGCCAAACCCGAATCCACCTCCACCAGTAGAAAATCCCTAAATCCCAGATCCTTAGGAAATGTTTCCCTCGGCTCCGACTTATAGGCCTCCGGTTCAACCTCCTGCAGGAATCTTTCCTTTTAATATCAATGAAATTGATCCGGCCCTAGTCAAGATTGCTAGATTGGAGAAAGCATTGAAAAGATCCCAGGGCTTCAATACCATTCCGAATATTGAAGATGGGTACACTAAGGCTTCGGTCAGATTACCGGAGAAATTTAAGATGCTGATTGACAAATTCAATGGAAGTGGGGATCCGATTGTGCACGTGTTCTTGTTTTCAGATGTGCTAAGACCAATGGGCCTGTCTCGGGCTCAAAAACTATCATTGTTTGGAAGAACCTTGTCTGATGTGGCGGCCATCTGGTACGCTAAGTTGGAGGACTCTACAAAGCGGAATTGGGAGGAGTTATTCAAGGCATTTTCAGCCAGTACTCTCATAACACTCCGATAGAGGTAACCATCAGTGAGCTGGAGGCTACTACCCCGAACCCCAAAGAATCATTTATTGACTTTGTTGCCAGATGGAGGGCAAAAGCAGCAAGAATGACAAATAGACCTTCTGAAAGAGAGCAAGTCGGGCTGGTGGTCTAGAACCTTGAGCCAAATATGCTACAGAGAATGATAATGGCACTGCTGTCCACATTTGCTTCCCTACACGAATTAGGGGTCCAGATTGAGAGTACATTCAAGAAGGGTATCATCCATAGAACTAGTGAACCTGCCAGAAGGCCATTCTCCCAGAGTACCAATGCTAGCAGTAGTACTATTCCACGGCCTGCAGATGTCAGGCCAAGATGGCTGATCCCTTTGCTACTGCCACAACCTCACAACTTTCACAAAATACCGGCCCACCCCAAAATCAAAGAATCTTTACCCCTCTCCATATGATCCCATCCCGAGCCCTCAAAATGTTAATGGCAAAGGGGCATCTCAAGCCCCTTGATCCGCGACCCCTCCCTGACCCACTTCCGCCTAGACATGACCTGACCCAGTACTGTCTATTTCACCAACAACATGGCCACCCCACGGACCTGTGCTATTGCTTACGTCATGAGATCCAGAATCTCATTGACAACAAAGTCATTGCTCCACCTACCAAACCGAACGTAACCACTAACCCAATTCCTCTACATAACCAAGTTGCCCCATCCAGAAACATTAGCCAAATACATATACTACTGCCTTCCTTTAACTTGAGCGTATGCATTACCTCATCCCATCTTCCCAAGCTAGAGGTGATTATTCCATAAGGCACGAACATGTGCATGCTAGATTTAACACCACAAACCCAACTCGAACTCGTGGCAGTAGAAACGGAGAAAAAAGAGAGTGCACTAGAGAAGGGTTTTCCTGATGCCCAAGTCATAGAGAAAAAGGCCTCACTTGCAGAGGAGTACGACCCCAGTTTATATATCGTGGCCGTCGGTCAGCCAAAGCCAGCAGTCATATTGCTGGACTTCCTTAGCATTAACGCCATTAGAGAGGACCAATTAGGGCAAAATCAGAATGATTGGCCGGAACAGGGCCTTAATGACTTGGCCGAACGGAAAGAAGACCTAGCCAAGCTGGAAGAAGATCTAGACAACCTTTACTTCTTTGAAGAAGAGGAAATAAATAGTGTACATCTGGGATGGTGGGATCCAAGCCAGCCAGAAACAAGCAACGAGTGGTTGAGTAAGGAGGAGTCATATGCTGAGAAACAGATAGGAGAGACTGGAAAGGAAAAAGAAATTGGTGCTAGTGGCAAGGCTGAGGCTGTACCTTTGACTGAGAGAGCATAAGCACTGGAACAATTTCAAAGGGAAAAGATAGAAGAGATCCAGACAAAGATAGCTTTGGAGCAAGGAAAAGGAAAAGGGAAAGAAGAACCAGAGACAATGGTAGGTGATGTCCAAACTACCAAAAAGGTCGAATGGGAGCCCAGTGACCGGAAAAGGATGTTAATGAAGCTCAGAAAATATCGGGATTCAGAAACCAAGACCGTAGTGGAGAAAGAATGGTATGATGAAGGGGCGCGTGATGTTAACATGCTCCAGATAGAACCTGATGCTAGCCCGGCCATGACTACAGGAGAGTGGTAGGAAGATAGCGACCTAAGCCATACGTACACTGACAAAGGATGGAAAGCTGACACCCCGGATGACACCTGGTATACTGACAAGATTAACCATATGACCCAAGCAGTCGGTATTCAAACCTACGGCCTTAGATCTGTCGGAGTCTTCCAACAAAGAGATTGAGAGATCAAAAGAAAAGGATGCTGAAGAAAACCTGGTCTTGAAACAGCTCAAGAAGATTCAGGTAGACATATCAATCTGGGGGCTAATAATGGTTTCTCGGGAGCATAGATAAGCACTGTTAGAGGCAATGAACCAAACCAAACTACCTATCGACACCACTGCTGACCAATTGGTATCGTTGGTTACATTTGGGGATGTTACGCTAGTGATATCTTTTACAGATAAGGAGTTACCACCTGAGGGTGCCAACCATGACCGACCCTTATATGTAACCCTGAAAAGTTAGAAAAAGTGGATTTCGATGGTGTTAGTAGATACCGAATCGGCGATCAATGTATGTCCAGTGAGGACTGCCTACGCCATCGGTTTAAGGCCAACTAACTTTACACCTACGACTCAGGTTGTTTGGGCTTATGACAATACGAGTCACGATGTTATGGGAACGTTCAAGAGCCATATCCTAATCGGCCGAACACGAGGTGGAATTCCATGTAATGGATGTACTGGCCACGTTCAATCTACTACTGGGAAGGCCTTGGCTGCATCAAATGAAAGCTGTGTCATCAACGGTCCATCAGTTGGTAAAGTACCCCTTTAAAAATGGGATTACTACTGTGTACGGCAATTCTGCGATCCATTCTCCCTAGGGAGCTACCGCGCCATTATTGGAAATCATACATGGGGAAGAAGACGTGTTCCTTTCTGGCATCTCTCTGGCAGAGGCCCGGCTGGTCCAAACCATCATGGCAGAGGACGATGGGAATTACATGAGCACTTAGTCCATCTACATGATGAACAAACAAGGGCATATTTCGGGATCAGCACTGGGCAAAAGTGGCAAGTAGGGAGATACTGTTGTCAAGGAGATGAATCAAAACCCCCACACTTTTGGGTTAGGATACAAACCTACCACTGCAGATTGGCAAAGAAAGGGGAGGAGTTGTGAGGAAGACTAAAAACAAAGAGGACTGGGAGGCAGTACGAGTTAGTTCACAAACCAATACAAGGGACCTTGAATGGACGTTTTGTCCACCAAGGGGAAAACTTCCCCTTCTGTGGCTTTCCAGAGCCTTGGTATGATTGGAAGACAAAAACAAGGTATCCGGGGTTCGAGATCTTCTTCGGACACCAGTTACAAAAAGAAGAGGATGAACAAGCAAACCTGAGCCCTAGCACAGATCAAGACAGGACGGAGCCTGGATATTGAAGAAAAAGAGCTATTGGGAAAAGCACTGGCTGACCTATTGAGGAGTTCTACTGCTGGAGCTAAGTTCGTCAACTTGGGAGATAGTTTTACCATCTCAATGATCGGAGATATATCGGCAGTAGATTTCACTAGTCTCATCGTGGATGTATCTGAAGCACCATGCCTAGTCTAGAAGTTTGAGAAAGGCATCATCAGTAGTTCTGGATCAGATAGTGAGTCCGAATCTAATTCCACTAAGTCTGTGGAGTCGAAGTTAGATTCGAGTTCCTCTAAGTCTGGTACTTTCGGGAGTGGTAACTCGGATACCAAGATCCTGTCCAAGTCGTCTTTCATCTTTTCTTTCGAGTCCACTGTAACTGAGGATCTAGACCTTTTGAATGAGAATGTTGTGAACTTTGTCTACTTTTCTGTGCCTTTGGTTTGTTGTAATGATCTTGATTTTCAAAATTTTGACTTAAACGAAGAGGAAGAAATTCCTCTGGCTTTGAAAATTTTGGTTGATCATGAGGAGAAGAGGCGTATTAAGCCCTGTACAAATGAAACCGTATCAATTACCATGGGTACTGAGGAAGATCCTCGCTTGGTCCAGATCGGGTCCACATTGTCTTCGGAGGAGCGCGAGCGTTTAATCGCTTTATTAAAAAATTTCAAAGATGTTTTCACGTGGTTCTACGAAGACATGCCTGGAATCAATCCTGAGATTGTATAGCACCGAATCCCTCTTAACCCCCCAGTTAAGCAGAAGCTGCGTAGAGTCCGCCCAAATTGAGCTTTGAAGATCAAGGAAAAAGTTACCAAACAGATTGAGACAGGGTTCTTGCTTGTATTTGAGTTTCCGACATGGTTGGCCAATATTGCTCCAGTTTCGGAGAAGGATGGCAGAATCAGAGTTTGTGTCGACTTCAGGGATTTGAATAAGGCTAGTCTAAAGGATGACTTCCCTTTGCCACACATAGACGAGTTGGTAGACTTCACCGCCGGCCACGCGCTGTTATCCTTTATGGATGGATTTTCCGGGTATAACCAGATTTTGATGGCACCCGAGGATAGGGAGAAGACCACTTTCACTACTCCGTGGGGTACCTACTGCTACCGAGTCATGCCATTCGGGTTGAAGAACGCTAGGGCTTCCTACCAGAGGGTCGCAACCACCAATTTGCATGACATGATCCACAAAGAGGTTGAGGTGTATGTGGATGACATGGTTGTCAAATCCAAAGAGCGAGATGGCCACTACACTGCACTGGAAAAATTCTTTCAACGGATCAAGGAATACAAATTAAGGTTAAACCTGCAAAAATGCATCTTTGGGGTAACGACAGTGAAGATACTGGGTTTCCTAATCACACAGAGGGGAATTGAAGTAGATCCTTCCAAAATCAAGGCCATCTTAAAAATGCTGCCACCGAGGACTAAAAAGGAGGTGTGCGACTTTCTAGGTAAAGTGCAATTCATAAGACGGTTTATTTCTAAATTAACCTTGACTTGTCAATCACTATTTGGTCTCCTGAAGAAAAGAAAAAAATTTCAATGGGACGATCGCTGTCAATTTGCCTTTGAGTAGGTCAAGCAGTATTTGCAAAATCCGCCTGTGTTATCACCACCAAAATGGGAAAACCATTGATCTTGTACCTGTCAGTGATGAATTCAACTGTGGGGTGCATGCTAGCTCAAGAATCTGAAGCCAAAGTGGAGAAGGCCATCTACTACTTGAGCAAAAAGATGCTAAACTACGAGACCTGCTAGACTCCCCAAGAGAAAGCTTGCCTAGCCTTAGTGTGGGCTACCAGGAAGTTGAGACACTATTTGTTAGCTCATTCAATAATCCTGGTTTCAAGATTAGATCCCATTAATATCTCTTCGAGAAACCAGTGCTTACGGGTAGGCTAGCTCATTGGTTACTTTTTCTGTCCGAATTTGATCTCAAATATGTTACCTGCAAGTTAGTTAAAGGGAGAGCTGTGGCGGAATTCCTGGCGGATCATCCGGTAGAAGGAAATGAAGTAGTAGAATACATGTTCCCAGATGAGGACATTCTACATGTAGAAGAGGAAACGTGGACGATGTACTTTGACGGGGTGGCTAATCAATACAGTTATAGGATAGGTGTGTTGCTCATAACACCCGATGATTCCCATATACCCTTAGCGTTCAAACTCTGGTTCAGAGTGTCCAACAATGAAGCAGAATATGAGGCGTGCATTGCTGGTTTGGAAGCTGCCCTAGAACTAGGGGCAAAAAGGTTGGACGTCATCGGAGATTCAAATTTGGTTGTCTCTCAAGCTAACGGGGATTGGAAGGTCAAAGAAGAGAGCATGAAGATGTATCATCAGGCCTTGGATATTCTGATTCCGAGGTTTGAAAAACTGACGTTACACATTTGTTGAGAGAAAGCAACCAGTTCGCTAATGCATTAGCAACTCTATCTTCTATGGTAGATATCCCGCTAAAGATGCTTCTAATATTATGGAGTAGAAGTATACGCCTGCTTACCAGATCGTCGCCGTAATAGATAAAGCGCAAGACAAAAACCCCTGGTATTACGATATTTGAAACTTTCTAGAAAAAGAGACGTATCCACCAGGGGAAAATGCAAGGACAAACGGGGAATATAGCGTCTAGCCGTCCAATTTATAATCTGCAGGGGAAAATTATACAAAAGAGGCCATCTGGGAATGCATAAACTATGTGTTGAAGAAGAAGAAGCAAAACTTCTTATAGAGGCCATTCACAGGGGAAAGTGCGGAGCCCACATGAACAGTCTGATGTTGGCCCGAAAAATCCTTAGATAAGGCTACTACTGGTCAACCATGGAAGAGGATTGTATTGGTTTTGTTCGGCGATGCCATAAATGTCAAATTCATGCCAATCGTATGAACATACCACCGTCTAAGCTCTACAATATGACTTCACCATGGCCTTTCTCAGTTTGGGGAATTGACATTATCGGTGCAGTCATGCCAAGGGATCAAATGGGCATGAGTTCATTCTGGTAGCAATCAACTACTTTACTAAATGGGTGGAGGCCCAGTCCTATTCTGTGCTGAAAGCATCACATGTGGCTAAGTTCATTAAGAACAACATCATCTGCCGATATGGGGTTCCAAACGGGATCATTTCTGATAATGGCTCGTACTTTAAGAAAGAGGTGCTGGATCTGCTTGAGAAATATAATGTGGCTTTCCACAAGTCATCAACATACAGACCGTAGACCAATGGAGTTGTTGAGGCCGCGAACAAAAATATCGAGAATATCCTGCGAAAAATGATCGAGACCTACAGGGACTGGCCGGATAAACTGCCATTTCCACTCTGGGGCTACAAAACCTCAATCCGAACATCTACAGGGGTAACCCCCTATTCTCTCATCTATGGAATGGAGGTTGTTTTACCAATTAAAATTGAAGTGTCGTCGCTGTGGGTTATGGCCGAGTGTCAAATAGTAGAGGCGAATTGGTAGCAGAGTAGGTTCGAGGAGTTAATGTTGTTTGATGAGAGAAGACTGAGGGCATTGTATCATGTCTAGGGCTACCAATACCGAATTGCCAGGGCTTTTAACAAGAAAGTTAAGTCCAGGAATCTCAAAGAGGGAGACATGGTATTGAAAGACAACCGGGCTCCCATTCATGACCCTAGGGGCAAGTTCAGACCCAATTGGACTGGTCCTTATATCATCAAGTCAATCTGGTCAGGAGGGGCAATTATTCTCATGGATTGGGATGGCTTGGACTTTTCACAACCGATCAATATGGACAAGTTAAAAAAATATTACCCTTGAGAGGCTCGCTAGGCCGAAAACCGGAAAGGGCGACCTAGGCAAAAGTTAGAGCATGAAAAAAAAAAAAAACTGAGCTCGCAAGGTTGAAAACCCTAAAGGGCAACTTTGGCAAAAGTTAGAGCGCAAAAAGAGAGAGTTAATACTCGAGTGAACCTAAATCGAACTACGTAAGGCTTGATTCCTATTTCTGCGATACGTAGGCAACTTCATCCTGAAGTTCAGCCGTAACCATCTCCAATTCAACTGTCTTATTCATTCATATTTGATTAGGCCATCTTTTTCCATTATTGGTTAGTGCAGTTGTGTAATCTTTATATTGGTAGAAGGGCCGGTATAATGGATGCGGTTATGGGCAATCGTGATTTGTTTATTCGAGGCTGTACATCTCGAGGATGGGTTTTGAGTGTGTCAAGTAATGACCATTTCTAGAGACGATTTTGAAAAGTTTTAATAAAAGATGATTTTTTTTTTTTTTTTCCTCAAAATTTTACAATTTTACAACTTGAACCATTTTTGGGACCAAAAGGAAAATTTTTGGTAGTGTTTGGTAGAGTTTTCTAAATTCTATTTGAGAATAGGAGTTGTATTTTGAGTTGTGAGTTTTGGAATTATGATTTGAGTGTGGAAAATTTGTTTGGTAAAATGAGTTTTGAAAAGATTTTTGGATTGAGTGGGAAATTTTTGATGTGACATATGATATTTGATACAAAAATTTACAACTCATAACCAAACACACAACTCAAAATTCTATTCAAAACTCATAAAAAAAAATTTAAAAATTCTGAATTTTTTTTATTTACACTGTACCGGTCAACCAGCCGGACGTTCGGGGGGGTGATCGGTTAGCCCAAATTTTCCCGCATTCAACGGAGTTTTCAAAATTGGATATGGAATTAATTTTTGAAAACGGTAACCAAACATCACGCATAAATTAAAAGGTAGAAGTACATTTTCAAAACTCTTCCAAACAGAGCCTTTGGTACTCGCAACTTTAATTTTATTGATTTCAACACAAGTACATTCTCCAACTCTCTAATTTAGATCAAAGTTGTTTTTACATCTTAAACTTGAAAAGAAAGATCAAAGCAGTAAAACTAGGGGCACAGCCAAGTCAGGTAGCTCTATGTCTTCTGCTTGCACTCGTGGAAGTTTCTGCGGCTAAAGATGGCCCAACTTGTTCTTCGTCCTCAAGCCAAGCTAAACACTCGTCAGAAAAGGCGTAACTGAAGCTAGGAGTAGGGGCTAGAAGCTCTCTCATCCTCCAAGTAGTAAGGTATCGAGGCAAGTGTGAACCACGAATGAGAAATGAAGCCTGGTATTCCATCTCCTTATCTGGACGTATCTGCTCATGTCCAAACTGGGGTCTGAACCGAAAAGGGAAAAAGAACATGCAATGTGTAAGGCCAATCAACTGCATACCTGGTTGACGGGACATGCTGTCGCTCATCTCAGTCAAAGTAAGCTAGGGGCAATGCCAAGTTATGTCAACTGTAGATCTGCTGCACATCCAATCACACCACAACCCTTCTGAAGGGAAATCCACTAGCCGTTGGCGAAAGAAGTAAGCTCTAGCCAAGTACTTGGGGCAAGAGTCCACTACTTGCAGTTTATCCATAAGCCATACCTGGGGGGAGATAAAAAATAAGAGAGATTAAAGAATAGAGAGGTATACGATGAGGGAAAAGTAAGGAAGAGGTTTTGAGAGAAAAATAGAGATTGAGTGTGAGTGATATGAGAATTATAAATTAGCAGGGTGGGAGGCAATACCTGAAGAAGTAGTGGACTCCCTGCAAAGCAGGTAGTCTCTCGCCGATGAAAGGCATCCAAACCCATCAAGGTTTCGACCAGGGCTAGGCCCATGCAACTCTTACCCTCTTTTAGACATTGGGCCACTTCAATCAACCAAATGTTGGCTCCACCGAAACTAAGGGCAATGAGGAATTACGCAAGCAAACATAAACAGAGAGCATGTTGCCGATAACCTCGCCAAAGAAGGTTGCCCTGTTTCCAGTAGCGGAAAATTGACGAACTAAGCCGGGGATGTCTAGCTCCCCATCATGGGCCAATGATCGAGCCTCATGTGTTGAAAACCCACACATCCATCCCAAAGCTTAGGCATGGCCAAAACGAGACTAAGGCATAATTTTTTTGTTGCGTCGGGATTCCATCAATGCTTAAAATTCTTTGATCGTCGGACACATCTCTTGTGATCCAAAGCGAAACACATGTGTGATCGAGTTCCAGCATCGAGCAGCGGCGTGGAGGAACGGAAAACAAAGCAAAGTACGGCTCAGAGGAAAAAGTGCGTTTAGGCCAAAACAGCGAAAGTTCACCTTTTTCGAGCCGTCTAAAGTGGCTATCCAGTCTCGGAGCCTATTGTTGAGAAGTGTCTCCATCTTGACGGCAAAATACCAAGGACTTGCTGTTTTTCCAGGAAAATAGCTTGGAAGCACCTTTTATAAACTTTGAGAAGGAGCCGTGCATAACAGCTGGACAACACTGACTGACCTCATTTTTGGGCCCCATCGTGCCTCATTGAAGCTCAGCCATGCCTATTTGGACCCGGCCAGGTCCAAATGTTGGCCTAGGTCAGTGCAGTTGCAGAAAGCGTTGGCTTTTGTTTCAACGTACTATGGTTGTGTTTTGAATCCTATTTTATTTATATCAAGTGTTGTGTAGTATTTTTCGAGTTATTCTCATTTTGTTTTCATGTTACCAAGTTGTATTTTATATTTTGACCGGTTGTAAGTTATTATCCGATTCAAGAATCAAATCAAGAGCAAAGTATCCATAGTTGTTAACAGTCTTGTACAAAAGTATCATGCAAGCGCCATTCATTCATCACATATCATGCGAGAAGATTACTGTGAAAATCTGTCTTTTTATAAATTGGTGGGTCCAAACCCCAATCATTATTTACAAAGACCAAAAACAAAAGAAAGTCTTCAAAAACAAAATACATAGGTCTATCTGAAGCTATAGTTCCTAACTACAAAGCAAAAGAAAAAAATCAATAACCCATCCTCGCTCTCTTTCTCCTCGGCTGCGGAAAAGGTGCGTCACTGTCATCACTGGGACTGTTGAACCTTATGTCGATCGCCTCCCCCTCCTCCTTGGAGGTCGTGTACTCCTTGAAAGACTCCTCGAGAGGTGAACAATGTCTCACTCTACCTCTCCCCTGGTCAGCTCTTCTCTTGTCCCTCACTGCGCCCCGTCTCCGTCTCCTGGTTAGAGGAGGTCCTGTAGGTGCAACTAGTGCTGGCTCAAGTTGAAAGAAGAAAGGAAAAAGAGAGATTACAGATATCAAAAGAGATCAATAGAGTTGTGAGCAATTTGTAATAACCGTAAACTAGGGGCAAAGTGTACCTCGATCCCATAGGTAGCTAGAGCGGTCTATCTCCTTTGCACCATCAGGAGCAATTTGTCAACTGTCCGGAGGAGGTTATCCACATATCTTGTGAGCACCTGCAAAGGATTTGAGAATATGAGACAAGATAATGGTATACAGTGGGTAGAAAGTAAGCACAGTGGACAGCAAGTAATAAAGCATAATGGGCAGAAAATAATGAAGCACAGTAGAAAGTACAGTGAACTGACATATAAAGACATGTGTACTTGCTCAATGCCGGGAGCGATCACCAATCTGCGATCCCTCTCTTCAATGTGCTCAAGAGGGATCTGCTCGATCACCCCATCCGATCACATGTAAATGACCTCAGTCGGAATCACAGGAAGCCCGGGAACGGGAGCGACAGCAGGAACGCCTCTAGCAGCAGCAACAATAACCTCTGGAATGGCACGGGTTGCACCCTGGGTAAGAGGTGCCATCACCCGAGTCTATAAGAAAATAGTGAAGTCGCCAGGCTCGTGGTACCGATCATTGTCCTCCCCCAGCATCAAGAAGTCAAGCTGAGGTCCGTCGCGAAGATCATCGACTACCCTCATGCCAGGAAAAGGAGGATGGGGAATGTCAAGATCAGCTACGCCTCATGTCTAATGGATGAACTGCTCTCCCAAGTAATATGCCCTGCCGAAGGAGCCCTCAAATAGAATCCGCATGGTGGAGGCGTGCCATGCAGCAACGTAGGTCGTCCTCACTACTTGAGGGATACCGCCCAGGGGTGCCAATCAACCTGTGGAAGTAGATGTCAGATGTTAAAGATCTAAGTAGTATGGAAACGACGGTATAAGAAGCAACAATATGGCAACAATGCAGTATGGGACAACAATATGGAAACAACGCAGTATGGAAACAATAGTATAGAAACAGTGCAGTATGGAAACAGTGTAGTATGCACATAGTGTGTAAAAGTTAAAGGTTAATATTTTGTTACCTGATCCGCAGTGATCGTGTCAAAGAAACAATGAAAGTAAGGGAAGTCTTGGTCTGTGCGGCGGCGTTGCTCAAATCGCGAGTTGTAGTACCGGGAGCGAGGTATCGACAACTCGATCGGCCTCACCAGACCGAAGCCAAGGAGGTGAAACACGTGTAAACCCATAGCTGCAAGCAGAAAGACATGGATAAAGTAAATGAGCAGATGAACATAAAATGAAATGCAAAGTTGAACAGAATGCAAAGCCGAACATAAAGTGAGTATGAAGTGTACCTCCCAAACCCTCCACTAGCTGCCCAGTGTATTGCCTTTCGACGAGATACGGAGCTTATGTAGCAGTACAGGGTGGATAAGCCGGCGCCACCTCAGTCATCTCTGCCACCTGTGGTAGGTGCACCAGTGCTCCCAGGAGATATAACCCCACAGTATTTTCCCTGTTCGCAAACAGGGTAGTACCGAGGAGATACATAAGAAAGTCGTAGGTGTACTAGACGACCTCATGTAGAGTAGTTGGCTGAAAGTCGGAGAAGTGATCAAAGAACCAATTGTACCTCACCATCCTGTGGCTGGTGGTGTCTGGGATCGCCCCGATAAGCTGGCGTTGTGCAGCTCTCCACTGCGTCATATCAGGATCAAATGGGACCGGACCACCAACTCCGACCGGTAAGCCAGTGAGCATCGCGAAGTCATATAGAGTCAAGGTCAGCTCCCTAATCGACGAGAAGTGGAACGAGTCAGTGTTGTCCCACCATCTCTCTACCAAGGCTCTGTAGAGTAGTGCCTTAACCCTCATCTGTATGAGCCCCGAACAGAAAGGCCCAAAACCTGCAGCATCGACCCGTGTGCAGACCTCCACGGGAAGCCTCTCATACCAGTGCCGAGGGCCGGATGTGGACCCATAACCGTTAATCCTCCTGGCTATCATCTGCAAATGGGTACTGTTATCAATACGTGTACAACATTGACAGACGAGTACTTTGCTTACGAGATTCAACATATGTGCAAAACAAAGGAAAGATTACTTACCGCAGAGGCATCGGCAGACAGGTACTCTACTGGCTCTCACAGCAAAATGTCCTCATCTATCCCTGGGATAAGGCCCTCGAATCTCAAGATACCACCTAGGGTCAAAGCATGTGTACGCGACTAGTTGATGACCGAGTCGAATGGCCTATTGGCAAGGGGAGGCAACATGGGAGCGTCCTCGGCCTCTATATCCATACCTAAGACGGCACCAATACCCACAGCTGGGTCAAGAATGGGAACCTCATTGCTAGCCATGGGGACGTATGAGGAAAAATGAGAAAATGTGCAAAAAAGTGAGGGGATAATTGAGATTGAGTGAAAATTCAAAAAAAACAAAACCCTAGGAGAGAGAAAACAAAGAGAGAAGAAAAACAAAATCAAAAGAGGAGGAAGGAAAGTGTGGGTAAATGTGAGAGAAACCAAGAGAAAAACTCAAACTCCACCTAATCAAATTTTGTTCAATTCAAAACGTAGAGATTTGAAAGGGTTTTAAGGAAAAAAAATTTGCAAGGATTGTTAAGTAACTCAAGAAAAGAGGAAATCTAGAGAGAGAGGGAGATTAGAGAGAAAGGAGAGAAAGTTTCGGCCTTGTGTGTGTATGAAGTGAAGGTTGATTTGTGTTTAAATCAACTAGGGAGTGTGGTTTGACCGAACTGCCCCTTGCCGCTATCGCGACCCGGCCGGCTCCATTGGGGCCTGGCCGTGCTTCATTAGGGCCCAGCCGGCCCCAAATGCAACCTAGTTTGTTTTTTTGTTTTGTTTTTGTTTTTGTTCTTGTTGTTTTATTTGTTTGTTTCAATATTGGGTTTTGTTCTGGATTTGGAGGGTGAAGAGAAAAAGGAAAGCAAGGGAAGAGAAACAAAAAAAAAAAAAAAAATTTAAAAAGCAAAAGAAAAGCAAAAGCAAAAAGAAAAGAGGAAAAGAAGAAAAACAGTAAAAAGAAAGAAAAAAAAAGCGAAACTGAGAAGAGAAAAATATAAAAAGAGAGAGATTTGTTCCTTTTGTGTTGTTTTGTTCACATAAACTTGTTAATTCAAACATCATTTTGATTATTTTGATTTTACATCTTTGATTAGTTTGTTAAAATTCACATTTGAAAGTTTCATTAAAATTTGTGTTTACGTTTTGTACCTAACTTCGTGTTTACATTTTGTACCTTGGTTCGTGTTTTAATTTTGCACCCTAAATTGGGCTATCTCAGCAGGCTTTATGTTCTGAGGGCTTCCAATCTCTCTATGTCAAGTTTTGAATCGTTTGCCCCTTTTATTGATCACACATTTCCTCATCTCACGTTTGACGCGTGAAGATTGTTCAACTCAGTTAAAAACAACAGGTGCGCCTGTTTGTTCACACCACCTTTCCTCCTCTCGCGTGTGATGCGTGAGGATTTTTCAACTCGGTTAAAAACAACAGGTGCGCTTGTTTGTTCACACCACCTTTCCTCCTCTCACGTGCAACGCATGAGGATTGTTCAACTCGGTTAAAAACAACAGGTGCGCCTGTTTGTTCACACCACATTTCTTCCTCTAGCGTGTGACGCGTGAGGATTGTTCAACTCGATTAAAAACAGCAGGTGCGCCTATTTGTTCACACCACCTTTCCTCCTCTCGCGTGTGATGCGTGAGGATTTTTCAACTCGGTTAAAAACAACAGGTGCGCTTGTTTGTTCACACCACCTTTCCTCCTCTCACGTGCAACGCATGAGGATTGTTCAACTCGGTTAAAAACAACAGGTGCGCCTGTTTGTTCACACCACATTTCTTCCTCTAGCGTGTGACGCGTGAGGATTGTTCAACTCGATTAAAAACAGCAGGTGCACCTATTTGTTCACACCACATTTGCTCCTCTCGCGTACGACGCATGAGGATTGTTTAACTCGGTTAAAAACAACATGTGCGCCTGTTTGTTCACACCACATTTCCTCCTCTCGCATGCGACGCATGAGGATGGTTCAACTCAGTTAAAAACAACAAGTGTGCATGTTTGTTCATACCACCTTTCCTCCTCTCGCGTGCGATGCGTGAGGATTGTTCAATTCGGTTAAAAACAATAGGTGCGCTTGTTTGTTCACACCACCTTTCCTTCTCTCACGTGCGACACGTGAGGATTGTTTAACTCGATTAAAAACAACATGTGCGCCTGTTTCTTCACACCACCTTTCCTCCTCTCGCATACGGCGCGTAAGGATTGTTTACCTCGGTTAACAACAATAGGTGCGCCTATTTGTTCACACCACATTTTTCTCCTCTTGCGTGCGACGCATGAGAATTGTTTACCTTGGTTAAGAACAACAGGTGTGCCTGTTTGTTCACACTGCTTTTCCTCTTTTCGCATGTGACGCGTTAAGATCTTGAGTTCCTCGGTTAAAAATGTCAAATACGCCTGGGGTTCACACCACCCTCTGCCTTCTCTGTGTGAGACGCAGTTTGGCTTGGAGCTTTTCACCCTCTCTACGTGCGACGTAGTCTGGCTTGTATCTTTTTCACCCTTCCTACATGAGGCGTAGTTAGGTTTGCATTTTTTCTTATATCCTCTCTGTGTGAGACATAGTTCGGTTCGTACTCTCTCTGCCCTCTCACATGAGACGTGTTTATTTATTCACTTCTTTCCGTGTGAGACATGGCTTAGTCTGTTTTGCTTGAATTTATGCTTTTGTTCAAGTGTTGTATTCCTGTTATCGCTTGTTGCATTGTTTCATTGCTTGTTAACATACATGTGAGTGTTTTATTACATTGTTTCATTGCATGATCATAAGTTATGATTTATGCATGTCATTTTGCATTTTGCTCTTGAACTACGCAAGTTTGATTCCTTGCAAAGGGATACGTAGGAAACCTTTGGGTTCAACCTTTGGTATTTGTATTTTGGTTTATTTCCTTTCCCAAGTCCTACGGCCGCTTCAAATGGGTCGTCTCTGGGCTTTGACATTCACTCACGTCATTTTATGACTTCGAGCTCTGTCAAAGAGGGGCAACTGTAGACACCCAATTTTTGACCACTTGTAAGACTTAGGCGCTTAGTCTAGCACACTCAATAATGAAAATTGTATTGTGTAATTCGAGTTCTCGGTGAGGGAATCCAAAGTCGAGCCCAAAATAATCCCAAAACCTTCCTACTTGTCTCATTCTTACCTCTGAGGTTCATTTTTTACCATTGTGCCACCTTATACTGGGTTTGAAATAGGGGAATGAGGTAGCACATTAGGGCCCGGTCGTGCCCCATTGGGAGCCGGCCGTGTCTATTTTTTTCAACATATTTGGGCTCGGTCGTGCCTCGATGGCGATACACACTGTTCTCGGCGACAGCCCTCCAGCTGTCTTTTTTTGAAGATATTTTCGACTTGTTTTGCTCAAATTCTATAAAAACGAGGTTATACCTCTGTTTTGGGGGCTGAAAAATTTCAAAAGAACATATACACACAAGAGAGAGCTCCTTTTTCCTATAAAAGTCATCTTTAAGCCAACCTTTCTCTCTTCACCAATATCCATACACCAGACATCACCTTAGATCATAACCTTAGAACCTTGGTTGAGGCTTGAGCATCACAATTCAAGCTTGAGAGAGTGCTTAAACCAAGTTTGTGTTACAAACAAAGCTTGCTTCTTTAAGAGGTATAAGCTTACCACCTTCTTTTTTACTTCTTGTTCTATCACTTGCTATCTACTTCTTGTGTTTTTGTGCTATTTCAAATCCATTTCAAGTGTCTAAGCTTGGGTTCTGATAGCTACCAAAGGGTAGAGAAAGTTAACACTCTTTCTTGCACCTTCACCTATAGCTCAAACCCTTGTTTTACACCCTTTTCTTTTCTTTCCAAATTGATTTTTCGAGTTTAAAAGAGGCTAAAAATCATGCTTTGAGGGTTCAAAGGTGGAGGGGTTAGCCACCCCTCATTGTTCTTACTTACTAGCCTTATTTTCTTTGCTTGTTGTTTAGCTTTTTGGGCCCTTTTCATGCACTTTGAGCCACTGTTTTTCACCTATTGGGCTATTTTAGGGCTGTCCTAGGTTGTTTAATTGGTTCAAGCTTTGATTAGTTCATTTGTTGTCTCATAAGTTCTCATATATAGCTTGTTGTATGTTGTTCTTAGCTTTTCTTTAATTGATTTCCATGTTAAGAGCCTCATTTTAATAAGCAACTTACCATTCATTTCTTTCGTTTGAGAGTTGTTTCAACTGGTTGATGATTATTCAAAACATGAGCTAGAGATCTATGCTTAATGGCTTAATCTCTACGGGAGGTTCATCGTCAATGGCATGGTCTCTCTTTCATGTTGAGAATCACTTCCCGTTTGACATGCTTCTCATTTAGTGGACGTAATCAACATCTTGGACAAATGGATTAAAGAATGGCAAAGACTAATGAATTTGGCTTAAAATGAACCAACCAACATAAAGAACATGAGTTATATTGCTTGGCTTCGACCGGACATTATGCCGAGTCTATTGTGTCAAGAGTCGTCACATGTCAATTCATGGTGTTTTGATGACCCTTGGAGCATCCTTACTTCCCCCTTTGAGCTCACTCCATGATAAAGGGGAGGGGTTGGTGTTGATTCATTGCATTTATTGATTTTTTGTCCAAATCGTGGCTGAAATCATCAAGTCTCATTGATGGTTTTGGAAACGACTCCATCCTTCTCTTGAGGCTTTCCATGACAGAGAAGTGTAAGAGGGACAAACAGAGCTCAAAAAATTTTGTTTGCACTATTTTACCTCAGAGCACAAAAACAAAGCTTTGCATAAAATTAGGGCATGGCTGACCCTATTTGGGCCTAGTCGGGCTTCATTGGAGGCTGGCCAGGCCCCAATATTTGATAACTAGAGTGTTTCGCAGAAAAACAGAGGGCAGTGGCTGAAGGTGAAACAAGACAAATTCCAAGGAAGGCAGACAGAGTTGCTTCTAAAAACCGTCGCATGCATGCCATCTTTATGCTTTTAGTTCTATCAAATGTTGTAAATTAATGCTCTCATTATCATTGTAATTAAATATAATTAGCATTATTGTAATGATTATGAATGTTTATTGTTGAGTAACTTAGATAGTTAGTTTTATTGTGTACCCTTATTGTAATAAATTAAGTAGCTAGCTTATTTCTTATTAGTCTTGTTATAATAGCTTAGCTAATTAGTTGTTTATTCATTCATTTGGTTTTGTAATAGTTAGTTTAATTTGGACACGTGGACATTCATTTGGACCCTCTTGCACGATGGCAAAATATGTAATAAGCGTGTATGTCTTCCATCCCACATTTCTTTCTTCCTTTTATTTCTCCGCTTATGATGGCAGTGTAGAGCATCATATTACTTAGCATTTTCATGTTTGCATACACTTGTCTCACACGCATTTGGGTTCTGCTTATCATCCTAACCAATGTCAATTTCATTTTCATTGTTTGAATACGTGATTTATCACATGTCTTGGAATTGGATTATATGCCATGCTCATAGCTGAGCCTATAAAAATTGCATAAATGTATGCGTTGCATTAGTCACACTGCATTGTTTAGGAACATACATATTTTCTAATTATTTTGCTTTGTTTGGCTTGTCTTGGAGTACTAGGTGAGCGTTTATTGCTTTTGCATCTTGCATCGTGTGTGATTGTTGCCATATCGAGCATGCTTTCCATGATGCTAAATGCTTAAGTGATATAACTCTTTCAATGCCTATAGATGAAGGTTAATAGCAAAAATTGGAATGCATTGATTAGTGTACATACAAACTTACCTTTTCCAAGTGACGAGTATCAAAAACAATTTTCAAACAAACACGAAATCAAAGTGTTCCAACTTTTGCAAATTAGTCTATACTTGTGTGCAACACATAGTAATGTTAGTCTAATAATCGAAATAAGAGGATATAATGTAAATAAGAATCACATCATAATTAGTAGAGGCCGATCTTTGATCGGGCAAGTAGGGTGCTCAATTAATGGCATTCCCCTCTCGCACCTAAGTTCCCGAGCCGAAACACTTTGGTGATGACGGATAAGTGGCCTTTGGCACGAGTCACGAGTTTCCTAAATTTCTCAAAAATATTTAGGTGGTGACTTTAAAATCTGGCAATGCAGTCTATTTTTGGCATTTTTGATTCAAATCAATTTTCCAAAAGAATTGTCGGATTTGGACTCTTTTTGTGTTTTCATTGTTTCACATTGCACTTGTGAAATCAAGATTCAGAACCACGGGAGTCCGAACTGTAGAGCTAGTTGTATCCGAAAGGAGCACGAAAAGCACGCTGCACACACCTGCAAAAGGTCCAAGATTGGAGTGGGTCCTCACCATGGACTCTCTGATGGTTAAGTTAGACATGAAGAAGTTGAAAAAAAGATTAGAGAAAGTTGGGTGGTTCAGAGAGAGGAGAAAGAGAAAGAGTGTTACTTGTTACCCAAAGTACTTCGGAAGCTTCCTTATGTCCCTGACTAATCACTTCCTTGTTTATTCCATCCTGTCTCACCAACTCAAAGTCTATAGCCTAGTCGCCATCGGTCAAGGTGTTTTTGCATACTCCGGTGTGAGAGGTCCAGCTGCATTTAATGCTATGACAGCCTTATTTAATGCCTGATACCTGAGCTCAATAACTCTGTAGGATCTTTATCTACCACGTAGCTAACTCCCTATCTAACAGGTGTCTAAATGCGACAGGGCCTAGACTAGTGCAGGTTTTTCGATGGGTCTGCTGTTAAGTTTCACCTGCTAGGCCATAACTAAATGACCTATTGGGCCACCCAAGACAATTGTGGGTCGGACTTTCCTGGACCATATGGGGTCATGCCCATCATTAATAATTAAAATTATAATTATTTTTATAAATCTATAATAAAATTTTGAAATTATCACTGATTGGTAATATTCCCAATTTTTTAAAGGAATATCACAAAAATAGAAAGTGAAAAATTAATTTAAAACTCATGAAAGTACAAGTATTTTATGCACTAAATTTGTGCAAATGAGTATGATATTTTCATTAGTCTGTAATTATTTTTCCTACTTCTTACTTTTTAGATATTTTCCTTTTTTAAACCTAGTCATTGTAATTTATTTATTTATTTATTTTCTAAAGAAAATAAAATAAAAAATTTGTCCAAACAATGATCATGCTGGTGTAGGAATGCAGGCGTCAGCAAGCATGCCCAAAGAGGGCGAGAGCGACGAAAATGACGTTTGTGTTCAATTTCACGCTTTGCACGCGAGTATAAATATTAATAATATTTTTATATATATATATATATATTTTAAGAATCGCTATTTTTTTATTATTAAAGTATAATTGTCATATTAACATGTGATTGAAACTATTAAAATAATATTCGTATGACTTAATGATATTTCACACAGATTATTAGATATTCTTCCAATTAATTATGAGTTCGTGAATTTATGGTGGGGTTTTATTTCCATTCAATTGAATGTATGCTCCAAACGAATGTGACAAAATTATAACTTTATGTCACTAGTTTATAAAAAATTATAAATAATATTAGATAAATATTTTTTTTTTTATTAATCCAATTATATGGCCCACTTTTCATTAAATAATGATAATGTTACATGTTATTATTATATCTAATTTTTTTTAAGGGTTTTTTTTTTTAAGATCCCTAATATTAAGATTTTATAATATAAAGGAGATCTAATATTTTTATAATATCTAAGATCCCTCAATTTGATTCAGAGAAATTCTATCTAGTGAAATTCTCTCCAACCCAGAGAAATTTTCTATTTCTCTCCAGAGAAATTTCGATTTGGTTGAAAAAATCGCTAATGCAGAGAAAATTTAAAATCAGAACCATAAATGCAATAAGAACAATTAATTTGTATTTCTCTCCAGAGAAATTTTTATTTTGTTAAAATGCCTCCAAAAGTATAAAGCTAAACATTAAGTTTCTGTTTCTATCAAAGAGACATTTTAATTCTACTAAAATTAATCATACTTTTCCCTCCAAGAGTACACAAGGAAGAATACCCATGAAAGTGTCAATACAATGTCTCCAACAACCTACTTCAGCCAATCGTGGCAGAGTATTTCAAGCTTCCTCTTAAAGTAAACTCTCCAGATCGCCATGGCAACATGAAGAAGCACACACCCTTTAGCAAAGAAGATCTGAAACTCTTTGTCCTTAACAAATGCCACTATGAACAGAAGATACCCAATGGCAAACATAAGCAACTCAGAAAACGACTTCAAAGTATGAATCAAGAGCTCATCATCAGGTGTTGATCCCATAAGCTTACTCGCAATTTCACTACCATTGCTAAACACAAAGACCTCGTTGGAGAGTATTCCCATATGCAAAGTTATGTTGTAGTGCTTTTGGACGCCCAGTGAAAATGATTATGACTTTTGTGCACAACATCGCTACTTATGCTTCGTGTATTAGAATGAATTTCTCTGGTTTGGACTAGAGAAATTCTCTAGTTTGAATTGAATTTTCTCTAGGTTAGTCTAGAGAAATTCTTTGGTTTGAACTGAATTTTCCCTGGGTTGGTTCAGAGAAATTCTCTGGTTTGAACTGAATTTTCTCTAAGTTGGTCCAGAGAAATTCTCTAGCTTGGACTGAATTTTCTTGGTTTGATCCAGAGGAGAAATTTGAACAACCAGAGATATATACCTATCAAAATATATAATCATACACTACATCAGTTTATACACACATATATGCGTATATATATAATCATACTTGTATATACATAATTTATACCTGTAGCGAGTGTATTCCCCAAAACGTATAATTATATACATGTTCTATTCTTGTTATGTAGTTAACCTTTCATTGAACTGGTGAGCTCTTCATTTGAATTTCCCAGTCCTTTTTCTAATAACTAATTTAATTACTTGCAGAAGTATCAACCTTATGCCTTAGACCCAAATCTTAGCGGTGCCCTAACTTTAGTTCTTTGGGAACTCAACCTTCTATTTAAGCATTATCATCCAACTGTTTCAACGCTAGCGCCGACCATTTCAACGTTGAGCACTGCTCAGAACCAGGTTTATCATTCCAACATGTTGGCGATTATCGAAGAAGAAAGTGACGAAGAGGACGTCTTTGGAGTGGCCAACAAAGCAACGAGTAGTGATGCCGGTGGAGAGGTCCCAGAGGCAAAGCTCGGAGTCCTAGCCGTCGAAGAGAGCGAACTGGCCGTCGGAAGAGAGAACAACGTCTTCGACAAAGTGAGAGTGGCCGGTGAGGAGGCGGTGAGGGAGGCGGTAGACTCTGTCTTCCTTAGTGAGGTGCCAGACTATGAGGGATTTGTCGCAAGAGGATGTGAGATCATTGAAAATTTCTCTGTGGTATATATAAGTGTGGGGGTTGAGGACCTTAGACATAATAAAATAATATTGTAGATGTCTTACATTACTAAATATGAGAGAGAGATCTTAGACTAATTTTCTCTTTTTTTAATCTTTAACTAGATTAACTATTCATAGTGGAATGTCATACATATAATAGCCACACCATATTTTGGCATTAACACATACAATAGTTAAATAATATTTTTATTATTATTATTCAATGATATAAGAGCAAATATTCCTCTTCCACCAATCCTACAAGCCCAATAGCTCTTATGAATATGAAATGAATTTTTCATTATACTGTTTTTAGGATTAATTACCTTCAGTATTTTTATATTTTGACAAAAATCTCATTTTAATCTATTCACTTTCAATTATATTAGTTAATTCTTAGAAGTTACAATGTCATTGTTTGGTCCATTTACCGATAATTAGGTTGATGGAAATAAAAAATGAAAAGATCAAAGTGAGACACTTTGGTAAAAGAAAAAGAACTAAAGTGAGATTTTGAGAAAGAAAAATGTTTGGGGGCCAAATGTATGGGTGCAGAAGAGAGGGAAATTGTCTTTTATGGCTTACACAATAAGTTTTGTAAACTTTATTAATGTCTAGATAAATAGAAATATAACATTACAATTAGACTTAAAATGTAAAAGATTTTAATAAAAATATAATAATACTAAATAGTGTAATTAACCAATTTTCTTAGAACTAGACATAGATAGTAAAACCTACTCATTATTTTTGTATATATTATTCAGAAAGAGAAGTAGCTTTCATTGATGCAATTTCCAAGATAATTTCGTACAATATAATATTAAGAAAAATAATATAATAATATTACAGGGACATCTAGTGCAATAACTTGATTTAAACAAACTCTTTTTTTTTTTCTTTTTTTCGCATTACCTAAGCTGTGACATAACATTTCAATTGATTTTAAAACATAAGTATGTGATATATCTCTATCAAACTGTATGAATACATAATAATAATTTTTTCTTTCTCTTTTTTTGGTGGGGGCAGATGAGGTGTTATCATTTACAGCCTATTGTGGAAATTACTTTTCCATTTTCCAATGGACAAGTTTGCAGCTACTTATGTTTCATGAGGAATCAAATCCTATCAATTGTTGGGCAAAACATAAATAAAACTATCCCTAAGTCCACGTTTTGA